>CAODLS012850713.1:0-14281 GCA_948243855.1 Flueggea neowawraea
TGGTCATCTCAATTATTTAGACAAACTCAATAATTGGACAATATATTCAACATATAAAATATTGCATAAAATTAAGACAAATTAACACAATAATAAGCCAAAGTAATAAATGAAATCATATTCATTTATTAAACCAACATGCAATCCAAACAATCTATCTCAATGTTAATATACATACATTAATATTGGACAACATTAACACACAAATAATGCTAATATCTCCAAAGAATAATACTACACAAATATAATATTAAACTTATGTCTACCAGTTGTATACACAATGGACCTTTTCCAAAGTGTTAAAATAAAATTCATAAGTGGTCGTGCCAACTTATCAAAAATTCTATAAATCATACGACCTTAAAGTGGATTTCCCACTTCTCACGATTTCTCTTTTTACGATCATGGTGATATTGAACATACCAATTTCAAAACGTTTTTAACTCACTAGAATCTCTAAGTGTATTTCCTTAACACTTAGGGAAACATGTTTTCATGAAATTCTAGTATAGACCAATACCGGTATTGAGTATCATAATCTTTTATGAAGTAAGTGAACCTTTATCACCATTGTTCACTTAATGCACATTCAAATCTCCTTTCCGACCACCACCGTCTCAAAATACTCTCTTTTGGGAGTCATGCAAATTCTTCCTTAATTTGCATTATGTTCAATACAACTTGGTTTTACCTCATTCGTATATTTGTAATAAATTACAAATAAAACTGGTATATACGTATTCGCGTATTTCCCAAATAATTGAAATCGAATTTCAATTATCTAAATGAGAACCACATTTGCACATTTTAAAACTAATTATTTTGAAAACTAATTTCCAAAATAATTCTTGGCAAAAAAATGCAATTTCTCACAATTTTTGAGCACTATTTATACACCAATAAATTGGAAAAAATAATTCAAGTACTTAAAAAAATATGAAAAATATACCAAAAATTCCAGAAAAAAGCAAATTGTATTTCTGCCAGAAAAATGGTGGTTGGGACACGTGGCACGTGCCTCCACACGCCACGTGGATGAGAGGACTCCCGCACAGTGTGCCTTATACGCGCCGCAGCTAATAACGCCACGTGTCGATTTCACACAGCGCCATGTTTCACCATCACAGGAAGCCACATGTCAACATCCTACGCATCCACGTGTCACAATGAGGTTTCAGACACGTGGTAACTATGGCACGTGTCGACATATCATTGGATACATGTGATGACGTGGCAAACCAGTCATCATGCCATGTGTCACCGTCGTGTATGCCTACGTGGAAAAATCTGCCACGTGACAGACGTTGATTGGTCCATGTGGTGAGCCGTCAACTTTGACTATCTTGACCGAAAGCCACTTGTCGTGATGCGATTTGTCCGTGTGTCTTATTCTGGATTTTTCTTGATCTTTCTTTCACTGCCACATGTCGCGATCTGAGTGATCCGCGTGCAATAAATAGAAACGTGTCACATCACCGTTTCAGATCAAATGAACAAATTCATTTGTGTTGCCTTACTCAGTATTTTTCGATCGGGTTTTCGTCAATTTGATAACCTTTCCGATGGAATTTTGAGACGAAATTTTGGTAGGTAACTTTTTCAAGGTCGCTGATCTCAAATATTTTGTCAAAATTTCAAAATTCCAACTTTCAGAATTCGACTCCGGACAGACTCGAACCAAAAACGACGTTTTAGACAAAAAGTCGAATACCAAAAAATCACAGTAGGTATCCTAGACAGAGACCAACAATATTTTCAAAACATATTTGAAAAACTCGTGTTGTCTCTGATACCAATGAAAGAATCCTATACCGGTTTAACTAATAAACAATATAATAAATATGTTCGACTTACTAACCTCGATTCCAACGGAAGCTAGCAGCGGATCAGGACCAATTCTATGTTGGTCTTGTGAGCAAACCACGATTGAAATATCAACGAAAATACCCGACTGTTTCGCATTCTAGATGCCACACGTGATCTGTGCAGGACTCAAAACAGGAGGTCAATACCTCTATCTCTCTCCCGTTGAGAGCTCTCTCTCATTTTGTGTGTTTGTTGGAGTTTTGAGAATGGAAGGAGCAAGGCTTCTTATACTCCTTATATAGCCTTCCAAACGGGCTAACGTGCCTAATGGGCTTAACGGGTCCATTTCATCGCTAACTCAATTGGACTTGTCAATTGGACTCGGTTCACGTCTCGGCTCACACATTGACTAACCGAGTTTGATTCTCCTCAATTGGGCTTTCTAATTAGTCTTGGCCCACGATCTTGGTTCATACCTCGACCGACCGAGTTTGGTTCATCCGTCATGGGCAAACCACTTTTTCCAATAATAACAAATGAGCTGGGTGGAAAATATTTATAGAGAATGAACATTTATTTGAAATTTAAACGGGAGATTGAATCATGCATCCCCTTTATTTGTTCAAATAAGTTAAGAAGGAAAGTAAGAGTATCTCCAACCGACTACATTTTACAGTAAAAAAGTGCAAAATACTATCAGTTGGGAGCTCCAACTGAGTTGCAATTTGGTGTAAATAACTTAGCAACCCGAATTTGGGTCGCTACAATGATTACTACATTTTTTTAATTATTATTATTTTTTTATTTTTTGTTTTCCTTTTGTTTTCTTTGATTGTATTAATTGAGATGTGTTTTTATATTTTGATAGTTTTAGTTTATGATATATTTGTATTTTTAATCAATCAATATATTTATTAAATTAAAAATAAATTAAATTAATAATTTATTTTATTTAAAAATTATAGTTAAAATATAATTAAATATGGAAAAAATAAAAAATTTACAAACCACATGCTCTGCAAAATTTAAACCATAAACACATTTATATCAATGTAATTTCACATTGTAAAAATATTCTACCATAAAAAAATTAAACTTGCAATTAAAATATAAAATAACTAATATAAAAAAACAAATTAATTTGGCCAAATTAAAATTTATTTTGATTATTATATTAAAAATATTTATGTTTAATATTTATATATTATTAAAAATATCAAAATATTTTTTGTTGAATAATTAAGTGAAATAATTAAATATAGGTGTAAAATTGTTAAATAATAAAAAAAGAGCTGTGAAAAAAAAATATGTTTAGAATATTTTATTTAGTGTTAAAAATAGAATAAATAATTAAATAAATTCTTATTATAGATACTGTATTTTAATATAAATTTAATATATTTTAATATTTATGATTGGTGATGATCTAAGTCTGATCATCTAAATTCAGACACGTTTCAATTAAACTAAATGTATTCTTTCAGATCAACTCTTCGTAGATCTGAGTAGTAGGAGATTCATACATTTGCACATAATCATTGTGATCGGTGGGGAGTGAGTAGTAAGTTGGCCTCAAGATGGGGTATTTGTCCGAGAGAATCTCCAAAAGTGGTCTTTATTTTTAATAGTACTTTTGAAAAATAACATATTTAATTTTATAGAGTCAAAATTAATATCATCTATAATGAGTGCTCTTTAGTTTTACTTGTTTTGTTAACTCTAATAAATATACAACTCAAACAAAATGACTATTAAAGAAGAACAGATAGATAATTAAAATAAAATGAAGAAAGAGAATAATCATATCCACATCAACTCTAAACAATTGCATTAAACATGGATCATGACATTAAAGTCTTATTAAAATTAAGATATTCAACAAAGTTTAAAAAATTGTGATTTATATTCATATTTGCATTATTTTTATTAAATTAAGAGGAATTTGTGCTACTACCAATAGGAATACTGATTTTTTTTTTCTTGTATACTCAAATTGTAGTGCAAAAACTTGTATGTTTATCATTGTATTTAACAATATTAAAAAAAACGTGATTTTATCTCTACTTTTAACTATTCAATCTCATATATCCTGAGTCCCAACTTTATATAAAATCTTCAGCTGTTAGATGAATTTAGGATTTTATTATGACAAATTTATTAATGCATTAAGTTTCCCTGTTTTATGGGATCAAAATGTTCCCTTTTTGATTTTTTTTGCACAAGCCTTCCAAATGATTGCCTATTATAGCTTCTATATGCCATACAAAGTATTTGTGAACAAGAAAATTCTCCTGCTTATTTTAATTGTTCTGTTTAATTCTTTCAATACTAAACCATGTGCAGTATCATTAATTCTGGTGAATCTCCTCTGTTTCTGTCGCATGACAGCAATTAGGCCTTCCTTTGACTGCATTCTGGACTTTCACATTCCTCACCTACAAAAGCCTCATAATCACTTTGTCAGTTTTAAATTCCTTGATCAAGAGTATTCTGTTTCTAGAAGATACTCAGTTGTGTCAGGAACAAATAATTAATGAGTCACATCATGTTTGATTATTGATTAGTTAATTTGTGTCAACTGAATTAAGTTCATTTGCATCAGATCTATAAATGATTACATGATTTCTTATTTTAGGGTTGAGTTTTTGAACAAAAACAGCAGAAGCTTGGTGGGTTCAGGTGAACCCATGTGGTTGACCTTAGTTGTTTATCAGTCATCAGAAGTTATGTAGCCTGTCATGTTAATTTCCTTTAATGGAATAGTTTTCTGTGTTTATCATATTCCAAACATGCCTTTAAAACGAACTTATCTTATTTCCTGCAACCAACTAGGTTCATTCCTTGAATTTTGTATCTTAGTCTTAGTTTCTGTTTTCATCGAGAATCAAACTTTCAAATTGATAATTTTACTACTAATAGACTATAAGCCTAATTTGGAAAAGAAAATGCTAATTTGGTTATATCAAGTTCTCAGAATGTTCAGGTTTGGGATAATGTAATGACAGAATTCTCTCTTGTTGATGCACAGTTAAGAAAATAGCAGAGATTCAATTGGGATCTCATACATTACAGTCTCATGGAACCAAGGTGGCAAGAGTGCATATGCATGATTGGCTGATTCTTCTACTTCTCGCTGTAATAATGGCATTTTGAACCTCATAGAACCATTTCACCGCTTCATCGGTCAAGACATGAGGAAGACTTGACATATCCATTCCAAGACGATACAGTACCTTTCTGGGCTGTTCCAGTATGAATCTTGCCATTAAGTTTGTGACTTGCATATCTTCAGCAAGTATTTGATCAGTTTCAGAGATTTACTTAGAAAGAAATAGATGTTTTCGCTGTTTTTTCTTGACAGTTTGTTGCAGTACTTCTGCCACTGGCTATCATTTATGCTTATTATTTCTACAGAAAGGATGTGTACGATTTACACCATGCTGTTTTAGGTACTTATTTCATGCCACTTTTCATTCTTAGTGAAATGTTTAAGCTGATAGCTCAGATGTCCTAGTTAACTTTGTTGCCTTCTGTGTTTAGGCCTTTTATTCTCTGTTCTTATCACTGGAGTTATTACTGATGCCATCAAAGACGCTGTTGGTAGACCCCGACCGAACTTCTTTTGGAGGTGTTTCCCTGATGGAAAAGCTGTATGTCTCCGTCACAAATTTATTATTTGAAATATCTTGAGTTGTCTCCAACACTAAAGAGTAGTTCTAAAATTTATTATTCGAGATATATAGTTATGTCAGTGCACGTTCATTTTTACCCTTTTGAATATGCCTCTAAATGTTATATGATGAAGAAATGCAAAGGAATCCCAAATACCATTTTGTCATAGACTGTAACATAGTAAAAATAGCTCAGCTCAGCTGAAGTTTAGGGTTTGTGTTTTTTGTTTGCAGTTTGATTACTGATATTAATATGCATCTTCAGGTGTTTGATGAAGTTACTAGAGACGTAGTTTGTCATGGAGATGCCAAAGTTATAAAGGAAGGGTACAAAAGTTTTCCCAGTGGCCATACTTCATGTAAGTATAATCCCAACAGTCTGCTGATTTCAGGTTTTAAGACATCTCACATTCGAACATTTAAACTGTTTTGAATTATTTTTATTGCAGCACCTGATAGTATTTTATTATTATTTCAATTTGCTTCATCACAAATACTTAATCGTTTCATTGTATAACTGCTTGATCTTGAATAGACATGTATTACAGACATTTTTGTAATATGTGTCCATTCACGACAAGAAAATTTGTCTTGAATGAAGATACTAAAGAGTTTCCATTTTTTTTACTCATCGTGAAATTCTTGACACATTTCTCTCAATTCAGAGTAGAGGTTTACATATAATAGGCGCATACAGAACGTCAAACCATTGAGAACAATATAGTCTTTAATAGCATGATGAGAAAGTCTAATTCACTCCCAAAATTTAGCTATTAAAAGGGTTTATTTACTTTATAATTGAATTATTACTTATAACCTTAATTTCAGGTTCTTCGCCTGACAATTAAGCAGTTCCAGTTTTTTTAGGAAGATCAGTTTTGATAGTATCCAAGATCTTTAATCATACTCTACCTTTTATAGATTTAATTTACTGTAAGTTAATAATGCTAAAAATTAGGCTAACAGTGGATGCAGCATTCATGATAATACCTGATTTTGGAGAGTCTCAAGTGACACTTCTCTGCAAATTTATTAACGTTGATCAATACTGTAAGATGTTGATCTTTTGTGTGTTGCAGGGTCATTTGCCGGGCTGACGTATCTGGCATGGTATTTGTCTGGAAAACTCAGAGCATTTGATCGCAGAGGTCATGTTGCTAAGCTCTGTATTGTAGTCCTTCCGGTACTAATGGCTGCTCTTATGGGCATTTCTCGCGTCGATGACTACTGGCATCACTGGACTGACGTTTTTGCTGGTGGCCTTATAGGTCTTCTCTCTTCAAAATATAGAAAAAGCTAAACCCTTTAATTGCTTTCATTGGATTCTCTACTTAAAACAAACAATTTCTGATTTTGTTAATGTCCCATTTCAGGTTCTGTCAAAGCTGCATTTTGCTACTTGCAAATTTTCCCCTACCCAAATGATGCAGAAGGTATATCCTTGTATCTTTACCAAAAAAAAATTTGTGTCCAAATAATTAAAACGTAAATGAATTTATTTATTTATTTTTATGTTATTGGTTTGAGTAGTGAGTAACGTAGAGCAGTAAATTGTTAAGTATATGCATTTTTTTATCAAAACTGAAACTTTATCTATACAATTAGTATGGACTAATTATAAGGAGAAAAGGATCCTAAAGACCAATTATAAGTATATAGACACACTTGAATTTGAAGTAGATTTCTTATAACACCTTAAATATAATAGTCAATATTGTGATAAAAAAAAGCAGTGTTTATGCTTTCAATAATTTTTTTAACAGTATGATTTCAATAATCAAATAAATAATCTAACTGCCTTTATTGCACGAATAAAATAGAGACCATATAACATTTTACTTCAAAAAATAATTGAAAAGACGCGCAAATACAAAGAAAAGAAACATAATTCTGTTTTTATGGGAATTGTTGGATTGGCAAAATGCTTTAATTTGTTTAGTTGAAAATTGCAGGTTGGGCACCCACCACATGCATTTTTCGAAATGTTGGCTGAGAGGAATAATAATGGAGCTCATCCCTCAGCTTTGAGGTGAATTCCATTCGATTAAAAAGAAGAGCAGATGTTGAATCTACAACAATGCCATCTCCATATAAAAGGGATTCTCCAGAACCATGGTCACATAGCTCAACTCCAGTTTAGGCATTAGTAAAATGTCTGGAGACACAAAACTAAGGTATGCATATGTAATTTTAATTGTAAATTGTGAATGGTTTATTTTATTTTTTAATTTAAATTAAATTTCATTAGTATGAGTGATGTGACAGAGATTGCAAAAGTCATCACAAATAGTGACAAACGCATTTATTCGGCTTTTGAAATTACATATGAAAAGGTTGGGATTGGATAAGTGGAAAACCATGGAGGCACTTCTTCTTGAAGGATATCTAGTATTTGGTTGAAATATTTTTGCATGTGATGATGATATCAAACTATCTTAGCTTAAGAAAAAGATGGAGGCATAATTTAATATATATATAGTTTATTAACTTAGCTAAGATTATCTTTGCTAATATTATTTTGAGATAGCTATGTTTTAGCTTAATATTTTTCTTTAAAGTGAAGTTATATTTACAAGTTTCATAGCTATTTTCTTATATTGTTATTATGTAAACACAAACTTCCTGGAATGCAATGAAGTATTGGGTTCATGGCAATTGAAGATTTATATGTAGAGTAGGAATTCAATTTATTGTTTTCAAAAATCTGTTCAATATGTTATGATTGTATTTTAGATCTTTTATTTTATTATTTTATATTTTATTAAAATTATTATGTTGGAGGGTATATAAGGAAATGTATTAAATGAATTTCAGATTCTAAATTTACACCAAACATGAGTTCGTAGAATTCAATTGAATTCTTTATTTTAAATTATAACATTCCAAATAAAAAAATTATTTGCAAATGAATTCTACTTGGAATTCATTTGTAAATGAATTCCATATTTTAAATTCATTTATACCAAATAAGGAAAATACTTTAATTAACGTAAATTGATTTGTAGAACACCAATGCTTGAGTGGAACTTATAAACAACATATTTTCAAGGTTAAAACTGCAATTATTTTTTTTGATAATTGTTGTCGATGATATTTAAACCTAGAACCTGGCCTACAAGTCATTACTTATTTATCAGCTGAGTTATCTCTCATATGTAAAACTGCAATTATAATAACACATCAATGTGACATATTACTTTTTTACGAGCATATGAAACTCAATAGTGTAGAGACAAATCGATCGAATTTAATGAAACACATAACTTGCAAAAAAAAAAAAAGAAACTTCCAACAACACAATAATTTCCATAAAATGGTTTATAAATGTTTAAAAACTGCAATATTTTTTTTTTCATAATAAACAACATGCACTTGATCCCAGCAAAAGCTTTGAATTATAACATGTTTACAAACATACAATTTTGAAGTTAGAATTATAAACAAATGAAGGGAATGTAGTCTTTTCCTACAACATACTCAACCTACAAGTAATTTCAAAAATGCTCAATAGCATATCCAACACAATTATGTAAATTAGAGGTTGTTCTAATAGTTTTAGACCATTCTCATCTTTCTAAAACGAATGACAATTACTTTGGCAAGAATGACAGGTGTCCTCCATATATGTAAGAGCTTAAATATGATCTTCTAATAAGTTAAAGTTATTAGACCTGATTCAAGTAGTGTAAGACTACCATTGACCCGCTTTTTTTTAGAAAAAATAAAATTAATTTTAAGAATATATGCTATTATCTTTTTTTTTTATAATTATAATTATTCAATCTATAACAATATATAGTTTGTTTTTCCGTTAACTATTTAACCTACTAAACAACAAACTATTCTATAAAGAGTGTATTAAGGAATTGGGCAAACCGATTATACTAACAATTTAAATAGCAACTTAGAATAGAGAAATAATCAAAATATAAGACTAAAAAAACGCGTTTACAAAACTTAAGAGGTTCAGTTTTTATGCTTACGTGCACAAATAAAGGTGGAGCTATAAAAACATTGTATAAAACAAAAGATACAAGATAACATGCAGACTCAAAATCCACCAACATCTGACCTTACTAAACTCTTGATAGAGTACGAACTCAACACTAAAAATACACAACACCAAAACCAAACTTGGTTCCGCCGCAAAGAACCGAAACTCGCAAATGGCGTTCGCAAAATTTCTCTCAAAATGGCACCCATGTTGGCACCCTAAACCCATTTTATAGCTTCAACGGCCAACCCCAATAATAAAGGCCATGCACCATTTTTTCAAAGGCCCACTGGACGCAGCATAAGTGATAGGCAAAATCACACTTCTATGAGAAAAATAAAGGCCCAACTACAAAATTTACTCTTTTAGAGTTTTATTACATTCTCGGACCGCGGGTACCTTCTCCTCAGACGAACCGCTGAGTTTCTTAAACATACTTTTCTTATTCCATACGAATACTCTCATTTCCCCAAATAGGTAATTAGAATCCTTTCTTTTATTATTTTTCCAATTTCTTTTATTTTTTATTTTTTCCTTTTCAGTTTTTTATTCTAGTTCATATATTTTTTTTCATTTTCTTAAATTCATTTTCTAGTTTATATTTTACAGTAGTTTTTTTATTCAGCCAAAAATTCTTTTCTTGTTTGTTTTCTGACCTATTTTTCATTTTCTTATTGTAGTTAATATTTTTTCATATTTAGTTTATTTTTTTATTTTTTTCAGTTTATATATTGTATTTTTTTCTTAAAATTCAACCTCTGATAAACATGATATAAATTTCCACAAAATTCTTAAAATATAAACTGAAATTTAATTTCAAATAAACTTTAAATCAACCTCTTAAAAATATTCTAAACTTTTCAAAAACTCATAAAAAAATCTTAATAAATCTCAATTAAAAAAAACATGCATAATTTTTTCTGAAAAATTTAAAACTATATATAAACTTTTTAAAAATTTTAAATGTTTTCTAGAAACCTTGAAAAACTTCAAATCAACTTAAAATTAGCTTAATATAAACTTACATAATTTTTTTGAAAATTTTAAAATGATAAATAAACTTTTTAAAAATTTTAAATGTTTTCTAGAAATCTTGAAAAAACTTCAAATCAACTTAAAATAAACTTGATATAAACTTTTCAAAATTTTTAAAATAAATATTAAAAATAATTTCAAATAAACTTTAGATAAACCTTTTAAAAACTTTTTCAAAAAGTTAAAAAATCTTAATAAATCTCAAATATTTTCTTTTTGAAAATTTAAATAAATTTTTTGAAAAATTTCAAAAACCATACAAAAAATTCTCATAAACTTTTTAAAATGAATCTTGACATACCTTAGAAAAACATCAAATAAAATTAAACAATATTTGAAAAAATTCCTAAACATTTTTCAGAAATATTTTAAACAATATATTTAATTTAAAAATTATTTTTGACAAAATTGGAACTAAAATAGAACGACAAAGAGCTAGGGTTTCCCTCCTTCAAACCCTAGCCGCCAGCTGCCGCCACCCAAGGATTCGTCGAATTTGGCTTCCCAACGGTGACTGACGAGAAGAGAAGCGAGAACGAGACTTAGGAGATGCGATCGAGGAGGAGAGGGAGAGAACCAGATCTGGCGTCGAAAGCCGTTGACACGGAGCAGAGAAACGATGATGAGCATGAGAGAGAGATGATGGCAGAAGATGAGGAGACAAAAGGAAAGGTCAGTCGAACGGAGCGAGCCGACGGAGATTTGGAAAGAAAGGAGAGAAGTGAGAGGGCGAAGAAGATGGAGAGGAGAGGACGACGAGACAAAGGGGTCTGAAGAGGAGGTAGAGGAGAGAGATGTGGCGGAAGAGCAGGAGGAGAGAGAAAGAAAGAAACCGTTAGTCAGAGGGAGGCAAAGATGGAGTCAGAAAAGGGAGGCGAAGCAAACATAAATCTTTTAGTTGAGAGGAGGGAGAGGAGAGGACAGAGAAGAGGGAGAGAGGAAGAGAGGGACGAATCAGAGAAACATAGGAAGAGAGAGAAAGAGAACTGACAAAGGGAGAGAGAGAGTTGAAGGATTGAATACATATTTTCTCCGTATAAATTAAGAATTGCATCCCTTCAAACTGTAAATTGTGGGCCGAAAAATTAAGAAAAGCTTTCCATTGCCGTTAGTTTGTAATTGAAGGTCCAAATTGTAGTTTATAGTGTAATTAACCCAAAAATAAATTATAAATTTGACAAATATCATTCAGGTTTCTAAGTTTGAAAAATGCCAGAAAAAAAAATTGAATTTGATAAATGCCATATTGGCGAGAAATTGAGATATTTTCGTGAGAAAATATTTTTTTTTTATTTCAAAAAATGCATTCCAGCAAAAACAAAATCTGATTTTCTAGAAGGTCTCCAAAAATCTTCAATACGAAAGTCTTCAGAGGTCTCCAAAATTCTACAAAAGATCGTTCACAATTTTTTTATAAAAAATTTGATTTAACAGATTTTTGGTATAATACTATGTTAAAAAAATTAAGTTGAATTATTTGTATATGTTGTATTCGATATACACAATATTTATAAATTTTAATTTATTCAATTGTAATTAATTTAATATACAGAAGTATACAAATGTCTTCAAAGGTCTACAATAGTCTTCAAACTTCAAAAGTCTTTAAAAGTCTACAAAACATATACAAAAAGGTCTTCAAAGGTTCACAGAACAACAATTTTAGATTTTTGCTGCTACTAACACTAGATCGATCTCCACCACCATCAACATTAAAAAAACTTGCGGCTAGGGCTTCCCGATGCCGTCACCACCACAAAACTCAACAAAATCAACCAAACTCAACAAAATCAACTAGCAAAAATCAACCAAACCTTAGCCTCCATCTAAGTTGGTCCGCCACGAAACCTTAACTGCCAACCTATCCTGCAAAACCTATCTTCGCCACCTAATCTTCAACAAAATCAACTAACACAAAATCCATCTTCAACAACATCAACCTGCACAAAATCAACACAAATACAACCGTGGACACAACCAGATTCGTCGTTCGTTCCAGATTTTCCAATTCGAAAAAACTAGGCGAGTTGTGGCAGCCTTTCGTTCCAGATTCAAATATGCGTCTCTCTAAACCGTAAAGCTGCTAGGGTTTTGCTTTGCATCGCCACCGCTATTGGCATCTCGTTCTCCATCGCGAGATCATCTCTCTCTATCTGGATGGGCACTTCTCTCTGTTCGTGGCGCGAGAGAGGGAAGGAAGTTGTTGGAATTAAAATTGCGTGGTTTGGGCGGCAGGGAGGGAGAATGACGAGAGGAAGAGAGAGACAAGAGACAGGAGACAGAAAGAGGACCCATAGAGAAACAAGAGAGGAGCCAGAAGAGAACAACCATAGAGAGAGAGAATGTGAGAAAAATTCATGAGAAATTGGTTTTTATTTAACTAAATCTGGCATTTTTAAGAATCAGATTTCAAAAAATTGGCATTCCGAAAACTTCAACTTAAAAATGTTCTATTCAAGTAATTTTGAAAATATAGTTTCCTTTTGTGAAAATCTAAATTTTAATAGTGACATGTGGCATAATTAACTCTAAGTGATATAGTGAGATGGTGTAGGATGTCGCAAAAATTCAACCTGTAGGCTTGATAAAATTGAATGTCTTTTTTATAAGTCATTTTATTTACTGCTATTTGGAATTGAACTTTAGCTTAGTATTGGATATAACTCCGATAACAATGAGATGCAAGTCAGTTAGTTAGAATTGAAGACATATTGACAGTATTTCAACTTGAAATTGAATTTTTTATCAATAATAAACCTAGCACCACCTTTTTTAAAATAGCTCGATAGGGTTTCCTCAAGTACTGCACACGTTAAGCAATGCTTGAACTTGATTCCTAGATTGGTTTTATCAAAATATCTTTTGTAATATCCCGTATTTTCCAATTATGATCCCTATAGTTTTCGAATATGATATGGAGGATTTTTGGGAATACCAATGGATGGTGAATGATGTAATCATGTTAGTTTGATGTTGTTAAGTGTTAGAAATAATCCGGAACAAGTTTGGTAACAAAAGAAGTCAATAAAGGAGAAATAAGCCAGCTAATGCACGCAGGTACAAGGATAACGCACGTTATGGCAGTCTAACATACGTAAGCTTCAAGCTAACATACATTAGGCACTGTTTTTGCAGAATACATGTTTCCAAAGATTGACGTACGTGTGCTGGGTTTCCATGATGATTCACATACGTGAGATGAACAATGACGTACGTGAGGTCGAGTCTGGTGTGTCCAGAATTGATTTTGAGCCCCGATAACGTACGTGAGATGTCCATACACATACGCAAGAGTACCTTAACGTATGTGAGACATAGATTGACGTACGTGAGTTGTGTTTCAGACGCCTTAAAAGCGTCGAACAAACCCGATTTTCTCATTTTCTACACTCTCAACTCACTCAAAACTCTCTCAAATCATCCGAGACTTCAGGGCTTGGCTTGTTCATCATCCATAACCATTTTAAGAGGTAAGATTACAACTCTTTCTTGTATTTAATATCTCTTTCATGCATGAATCCATCAAATCTGTTTTGACCAAATGGGTGGATTTTTGGATGATTCTGAGTTAATGGATACTAAGGGTTGTTAGATTAGAGTTCATTGAGGTTAAAGGAACATGTTTCATGCCTTGAATCTATAGATATGATGATTTATTGTGTTGGCTAGGATTAGGTTCGATTTTGATGATTTCTAGAGCGATTTGGAGTTTGTTTGATGGAATTGATGATTGATTAATGTTCATGAACATGTTTAGGAGCAATGTGGGTGATTG
>CAODLS012851548.1:0-14291 GCA_948243855.1 Flueggea neowawraea
ATTCTGAAGAAATGTTTTGTCGTAGATTTCAAAGGACAAAAGGATTCTTTTTACGGACACTCTTCAAAATTATTTAGAATATTTCCAATGGAGGTTTGATACGACTAGAAAAAGGGGTCTTTCTCCACACTAGAAATGCACAATTGCAATACGATAATTGGCATACGGAGCACTGCCATACCTATTTGACGAGTACATAAGGATCAGTGAGACCACCACCGTGCAGTGCTTATTTAATTTTTTTTCAATGTGTGATTGAAATTTTTGGTCCACAGTATTTAGGAGGACCCAATAATGAGGACATCCAACGTTTGCTTAAATTACATTAACGACGTAAAAACTTCCCCGGTATGTTTGGAAGCATAGATTGCATGCATTAGGAGTGGAAAAACTATCCAGTAGCATGGAAAGGTCAATTCACACGAGGTGACCAAAGGGTGCTGACAATTATGTTAGAAGCAGCTGCTTCAGAAGATTTGTGGATATGGCACGTGTTCTTTGGAGTTGTTAGTTTTAATAATGACATAAATGTTCTAAACCAATCACCATTATTCAATGATGTACTGAACAGTTTTGCTCCGGATGTTCTTCGCCGTTAATGGCATAACATATTTAAAGGGATATTATCTTGCTGATGAAATATATCCAGAGTGTTCGACATTTGTGAAAAGTTTTTCTTATCCAGAAGATTTGAAAAGAGTTATGTTCAAGCAAATGTAAGAAGCTACGAGAAAGGACGTCGAATGAGCTTTTGGTGTGCTACAATCACAGTGGGCAATTATACGTGAGCCTGCTTGGTTTTGGCACAAAAATAATTTAAAAGATATTATGTATACTTTTATCATATTACATAATATGATTGTCCAGAATGAGGGAGAAACAAGCACCAATTGGGTCGACAATGTCCTAGAAGCTGCGGTTCCTATAACCCATGGATGCGTGAAGAATTTTGCATCATACATACAACGGAATGCAGAACTACGTGATCGAGAGATGCATCATTGTCTTCATTCAAACTTGGTTGAGCATATTTGGAATTGTTTCGGGCAGAATCATGATGAAAATTAGTTTTTTATTAAATATATTTTATTTATTTTTTAATGAAAATTAGTTTATTGTTAATTATATTTTATTTATTTCATTATTACGTGTAACATATTTGTAATAGTTTAATTTCTATGTAGTAAAATTTTAATTTATTTGAGTATAATTTAATTTTTTATTTTATTTTTGGAAAACAAATTTATAGTTTTATTTGTAAAATATATATTTTCTCAGTAGTGAAAAATATTTAATTGTTCGTATGGGAAAATGTATTTTATGTAGTATATATTGTAAAAGAATATTAAATGAAAAGTTGAGTGATAGTGGGTCATATACTACAATATCCCACCCAAACCGATCGGATTCATCTAGCTCTCCGTTTGGGTATGTTTTAGTTTTTAAGTGTTTCTATCTTTGATTAGAGAATTTGGAGGTTTCTCTGTTGCTATGTTGGTTAGTGGATGTACTCTTGAGGGTCTACGTGTTATGGAACTCCAATGGAGGTTGGTGCACGTGGAGAGTGAGGAATGTTGGGTATGTGAGCTGGAGTGATGTAGATGTATGTTAGCCTTATCCACAACGTAAGTTATTTGGGAAACACAAAACGTATGTTGGAGGTAGCAAGACATACGTTATCTGGAAATTCTGCCATGATCAACGTACGTAGCCCTTAGTGTGACAAACGTCGTGAAGTGTTCCCATAAGACCTGATGCCTCTGAAAGCTTAACAATGTACGTTGTGATGGAGGGACGTACGTTCTGAGGCACCAAGACGTACGTTGCATGTAAAATGATGTACGTTGCCTTTGTATTTGCTAAAACGCACTGTTTCGATCTGTAGTGCATTTATAACCCACCTACTGTCGGGTTTTGTCATAAATTCATCCATTTCACTTTCTACACTCTCAAATCACCTCAAAGCACTTCCTCATTGTCTTCCCAACGTTCCTAATCTATTTTTTAGGTAAGAATCATGTCATTTCTTTCTCTTTTCCTCTGTTTTTTGCATTAATTCAGTAAACCCGTTTTTGCTTAGGTGTTAATTTTCTAAATGATTCATGATGAATAGATGTTTGAGGTTGCTTGAATATGTCTAGCAGGACTTAGATTAACCAGAAACAAGTCTTGAATCAAGAGATTTAATGAGTTTTTGGAGGAGTTAGGGTTAGGTTCGTGTTTGGTTAATATCTAATGATTTTGTTGTTTGTTTGGTGAAATTGTTGATTGATTAATGTTCCTGAGGTTGAGATCGACCAATGTGTATATTTGGTTTTGATTTTTGTCGGTCAAATCGAGAGTTTGATATTTTTTAGAATAATTTTTCTGCCCAAAATAGTTTTGTAATTTTTGGAAAGTTTATCCAGATTTGTAATTTTTGAGAACTTTGGTCTAGATTTGTAATTTTAAAAACTTGAGATATATATTTATAATTTTGGGAAGTTCGAAGTATATTTGTAATTTTGAGAAAATCAGCTAGATTTGTAAATTGAATAGTTTGAGAGCTCTTTTGGGAATTCTGACTATTTAGAATAGTCGTTTGTGATTTTGGGGAACTTTGAGAACTAATTTATAGTTTCACAAAGCACGGGGACTAAAATATAATTTTACAAAAGTTCAGAGATCAAATCTTAATTTTACATAGATTCCAATTTTTGGGTCGAGAGTGTTAGATTTTCAACCGATGTGGGTTTTTGGGAATTTTTGAACGTTTGAGTTTGCATATGCATGTGCACACATTTCAGTACAGCCACAGTACCAGAGTCTCACTTTGTTTCTGATATATATTTTTGTTTCTGCTATATGTTTGTTTCAGCTTCATGTTCCTGTCAGCAGAATCAGCCGACCGACAGTGGTGCTTGATCGGTAGCGCTTGAACATCTAGGTGAGTTAATGACAACTTCAGACACATAGGCTGTGTCTCGAAAAGTATATATGTTTTTGTTGTGTATAACACATATTCTGAAAATGATTACTCTAAGGATTAGTTAATTTAATAAATTGACTATGTGAGATAATATTCTCTGCTTTGTTTTTGGAACTCAATATATATACGTATTATATATCTTTCTCTCTGTTTTTGATTTTGATATGCATGTCTACGTTGTTGTACGATTTGTTTTGATTATGGAACACCTATGCTACGGGGTGTATGACCTTTAGTATACCAATGTTTTGTTTTACCTATCTACTAAGGTTGCTGATAGTCATGTGTTCTGGCCTGACGCATGATTTGTTTTTGATGAGTGATGAGGTCCACGATTACTTTGCGATTGATAAAGTAGCATAGACCACACCATGGTTTAGTTTGGTGCCATATTACCAATACTTTGTTTTTTACTTTGATACTATTTGTATCATTTTTGATCTAGTGCATGTGTTTGCGTTGTTTGCAAATGTTTTTGAAATGATCTTGAAATCTTAATACTTATGTAATGTATATATATATATATACATATACCTATATATATATCTGTGTGTGGTATTTTTGAATTGTTTTCAAAACAGTCTTTGTGATGCGTGTATGAGACAATCTGGAGTGTTGTCCCTCACAGGATTCTAACCCCCTTTATTTTCTGTGTTTGTCCTGTTTCTTTCTTACAGGTTAACAATTTGTCTCAACAACCATTTGGCATATATAAAAGTCCAAACTATTTGAGTAGAAAAATCTAATAAGAGAAGATTTAATAAAAAACTGATGTAACAGTAATATGTCAAAACATTGAACATAAATGAGTCCAACCAATAATGATGCTCTTATATTGAACATGGATCTCTTTAACTTTTTGTACATTATTTCCGTATAAATTCATTTTTCTTAATAAAAAAACATATGTTTTTTTTTTCTTATTCAAAGTTTTGTCTTTTGATCTTCACTCTCCACTTCTTTGATTTGGCTCCCCTTCTCTCTCTCCCTTCATGGTCGCTACTCTCTCTCTCTCTCTCACTTCTATTACAATGTCCAGAGGATGATGAAGAAGAAAGCTACCACTCCTCTTTCTTTTTCTTTACAGATCTAAACCTCGCTTCTCGACCATTTCTCTTTACAGATATGACCTCCACTTCTCCACCATTCCTCTTTCCAGGTCTAACCTCTGCTTCTGTGTTGTTTCTCTAATCAGATCTAACCTTCGCTTCTCCATTGTCCTTCTTCTTCACATCGTCCGCTATAGCCTCCCCCGCTCTTTCACTTCTATGTCGTTATTCTTTTCTGTTTCTTCCTCACATCCGGAGCTATCAGAGTGGTACAATACTCTCATAGATCTCTACTAGAAGAAGCTATGGCACCAGCTCACTCTGAAGCTCGAACAGTTCGTCGCTCTCGTCATTTTTCAGGTTTTCATCTTCTTTAATTGTTCTCTCTGTTTCTATATTTTCTCACTGTGTTGCAAAAGTTTAGATCTCAAAATTATATATTTGTACGCATTTGATTTTTATTTTGGAGGTGAAGGTAGAGGAGTACATTTTAATTTTTTTTTTCAAAATGTTCTTTGTGTGTGTTTGTGCAGATCCGGTGTTTGTTGTAGGTCCGGTGAAGTTGGGTGGTTTGACTGGTGTTTTTTTCTTTGAATGAATAGTGACTGAGGTTTGGTGAAACGGTTTTGGTTGATTTTTTTTATTTTTTATTTGTGACATACTGCCGAGGTTGGAATTGTTTCGGGTTGGGTCTGGTTTGGCAAGAGAGAGTGGAGGTTTTGACAGTGGAATTGGTGGTTTGAGGCAGCAGAGGAGGGTCGGTTTTGGTATGATGCGTTTCAAATGTTTTTACAAAAAAATTTATAAAGGTTTATTCAAAAATTTCAACAAGTTTATTTAATGTTTATTTATTTTATTCAAGATTTAAAAAAAATTATTTTAAATTTATTTTAGGTTTATTTTTACAGATTTTAAAAAGGTCTATTTAAGAATTTTAAAAGGTTTATTTTAAGTTTATTTTCTTATAAAAGGTTTATTTCAGATTTATTTTAAGTTTATTTTAGGTTTTAAAAGGTTTAGTCCACATTCGTCTTTAAAATATTTCTAAAAGGTTTATTTCATCTGTTTATGAATTTTAAAAAGTTTATTCAAGGTTGATTAAGATTAAAACTCTAAAAAAAAACATAAAATGAAAAATTGGGAAAAGAAGGATAACTAACTAGGACAACAATGTGGACTAAATTGAAGAAAATGGAAAAGGCTAAAAAATGAAAAAAAAATTCAAGGGTTGAATTAAAAAAAAAGGTCTAAGATGGTGTATATTTAAGGTTTATTTAAGACTTTTAATAGATTTCTTTTAACTTTATTTTTTATTTAAATTTTATTTATGGTTTATGTTTTCATTAAAGAAAAAATTAAAAACAAAAGATTTTTTGATTTCCGTATGGAAATTCCAATTTTCGTCCGGATCCGCAAGGGAAAATGGTATTAAAAACAAATCCGGCCATGCGGAAAAAACTAAAATGTAAGAGAATTCTATTTGTAACTAAATTTTTAAACGGACTTATTTTTGTAAGTTGCCCCCTATACATAAGATACCAAGTCCATTTTCTAAGCAGATCTAGATACCTTCTTCTTGGGCATTTACATGTCCACTAGGCCCAAAAATATCAATTAAGGATTCACCAGGTAATTTTCAATATTTTAACAATTTTTTTAAAATTACATGTGTGACAGTGAATTTTCTAAATTACATTTTAATAAATTTATTTGAAACTTGTTTAAGTGTTATTTAAATTTTATTTATTTTTCAGACTTTTTTAAAACTTATTTAGAAGTTATTTATATTTGTTTATATATTGATTATATTTATTTATATGTTATTTATGCCGTATACCTTGCTTTAAAACTCGAAGTTATAAGTGTATTATTGATATCTTGTTTATATGTTGTTTTATGTTTATATCCTGATCGGAATTGATTGAATGTTGTTTATAAACAACATATATACAATATATAGTTAACATCTAAACAACATATAAACAAATAAACAAAATACCCTAATTTTTTCTTTTCACAACATGTTGATGACAATTTAATTCAATGAATTTGCACCAGCTTCAACCGAGCTACGAATATAAATAAATATAAACAACAAATAAACAAACACAATAATTTTTTTCTTTTCACATCATGTTGATGACAATTTAATTCAATGAACTTGTACCAGCTTCAACCAAGCTACAAATACCAACTATAGCCTAGGGGATGAAGTATGGTCCTGTACTCTCAAGACTTGTTTCAAAGAAACCATAGCACCAGGTAGTCGACCCAGTTTGGCGAGGAGAGGAGAGAAATCGCCCAAAAATTTGGTCGGCTCATAACGAGATGGAAAAAAGAATGCAGAAGAGGCCAAGAACAAAGAGGACAGATGAGGACGATGAGAGAGTGAAGGTTGAAGGCGGCAAAAGTGAAGACTAGATAGGACATCAGAGAGATAGAGAGACCGTAGAGAGAGAGAGAGAGAGAGAGTAAATAGAGAGAGAACTTGAGAAGAGATATTAAGGAAGGAGTCCAACGTGACTTAAAAAATTTGCAACGTGTACAAGAGAATTCAGAAAGTGTATAAGAAATTTGATGAAATCAAAGTGTAATATGCATAGGTAACCCATGCGCTTTAAATATTGGAAACAATTGTATGTGCACAATATAATTATCACTTCTTCTTAATGGAAATTTATCCATTAGATTTGTGGGGAAAGCACATAAATACACTAAAAAGAAATCTAAAATTTCTCAAATGCAGCAACAATTGAAAATCATTACAGAAATAAAAACACATAAAAATTCAATTTCACAAAATTTGCCCCTTTTTTGCCTGTGTGACAGAAAGTTAACCACGTGTTGACCACGCAATATTCCATATATGAAAATGAGTACAAAATGTGAACAAACTGTTCTCAGTATTGATGATACGAAAATGAGTACAAAACAAGAATAAAATGTTATTTGTATTGCAGATCCGAAAATGAGTACAAAAAGACAATACAAAGGAGCAAATGTATGCAAAATTGGGTTCAAATTGAACACTTTGGCCACTAGAAAAATGAGTACAAAATGAGTTCAATAATAACAAATGCATACAAAATGAGTACAAAAATGAGTACAAGACAAAAACAAATTATGGCTATAGTCAACAAGTTGAGAGGAGTATAGTTGAGGACCCAATAAATTGATCCATTGGAATGTGACTTCGAGGCTTTGATGATCTTCAAAGGGCTTAGAAAATGTAGAAGCGTCAATCAAACCATTGTTGTAAGAAGAAATTGATTTGTCAGGCACAAGAAGATTGAAGAATTGAAAGGTTTCATGGATAGGAACAGTGAAGGGGTGGTTTGATGGGTTAGGGTTTTGGAGATAGCGGTTTTACAAGGGTGGCAAAGTGATAAGGATTCTTGCAGGGAATTGGTTTTAGAGAAAAGGGTTTTGATGTTCATTGTCATTAGGGTTTTAATGGGTTTGGATTTGTTGGTTAGGGGTTTTCTGGTCAGCTGTAGTAGTGAAGAAATAGTAGTACCATTGAAGAGGTTGAGATTTTGATGAAACTAATTATGTAGGTGTGTGCATCAAAGTGAGTGCTCGGTAATATGAAGTGCCAAAGTTTTAATACTACAATGACGCTTTCTATTGACAACTTAGGGTTTTGATGATAAGGACTTTACTGTAAATGTACTTTCCATGGAACCCTATTTGTTAAGTTGAATTTCACTTAATTATATATGTTATTTTAATTTGTCTTTTTTTTTGAAATTTTTTTTATGAAATGATCATTTGTGCTGATCCCATTATTTGTTTTGATAAATCTATAGTCACTAAAATTATAGTATCATAAATTTTAGAGGAAATTATAGAGCCTGTTTTTTTTACATTTAAATTTTAGAAAAAAACATGTATTATAATATTTGCAATGCAGCAGCTGAACTTATAATTTCAGTAATGCCACAATATTTATACCTTTTTATAGTTTCTCTCTACTCACACCTTGTCTCTCTCTTACAACTTTTCTGTCTTTCTCTTTATCAGCTTTCACTTCTCACTTCTCTTCCTCTTCCACCTTTGTCAATAGTGTCACCGCCACCAACCTCTTCTTTTCTTCCTCTTTCTTCCTCTCTCCTTCTCTCCCTCCCTCCCTCTGCTATATCTGTTGTTATGATTTGAAATTGTGATATCCTCATCGCGACGACTAGGTCATTCTCCACCGTCACAACATGATCTTGGCTATCGTGACAAGGTTTTGGAAAAGAAGCGAGCTAGAGGCAAATGAGAGAAAGGAAGAGAATCGCAGTGACACAAGGTGAGTGAGAGAAAGGAAGAGAATGGTGGCAATGCAAGGTGACTGAGAGAGAGGAAGAGAATGTCAGCGAGAGGCGGCGCGATACTGAATTAGTTAGAGCGAATGAGACCGATGCCATCTATGACGTCGACGAAGCGAAAGAGCAAGAGAGAGGCGGCGGTGAAAGGGACAGCGGCTAAGGTTTCTAAACCTTAGTTGTAGACCCAAATATGGAAAAATTACACTTTAGTCACTTTTTAGTTTGTAAAATTATACAATAGTACCTAAATTTATAAGTACAACTTATTATTTATTACAAATTACAAAAATTTATACATATTGAATTTAAATGAAACCAATTGAAAATGTTTTCAATTTTTTTTTGCATCGTAATCATTTTTGTACACATTTTGTAATTATTTTGTTTGTGTTGTGCTTGTTTTGTACTCATAATTTTACTAAAAACATAACAAATTAAAATAATGTTTAACTTTTTTGCCTCGTACTCGTTTTTGTTCTTTTTATTTGTAAGCATTTGTTGGCGATGTAACCATTTTATACTCGTAATTTTACTAAATAATAAAAAATTAAAATAATTTTTTAAAATATGTTGTCTTGTACTCAATTTATACTTATAATTTTTTTTGTCTTGTACGCATTTTTTGTCCTCGTTTTATATGTATTTATTGGAATTGTACTCATTTTGTACTCAATTTTTATGCATTTTATTGCATTGTACTCAATTTGTACTTGGTATGTGCTCATTTTGTACTTATTTTGTGCTCGAATTGTACTCATCGGGCATGGTCAAACTTTTCTGGCGCATGGTCAACGCACAATCAACTTTCTGATGCGTAGTCAAAAAGTAGTCAAATTATGGCATATGCGAAATAGCATTTTTTTCGTATTTCTATTGGTGAAATAATTTTGAATGTTGATTTGTGTATTTTGATAGTTTTTTGTCGTATTTGTTTTTTCTAATTGTCCCTAAATTTTAAGTCTATCTTTCAGATTGTACTTGAGTGTAATATCTCGTCCCGTTCCAATCAATCCTCTGTAGCTTTCCGACCAGTTCTGACAATGTCTCTAGTGGAATGTCATTCGATTTTGAATGATCTTAGTTCAGTTACAATTTGATTCTTGGAAATTTTGAGGTGATGTTGGGTGTTTGGAGATGTTTGAGAATGTTTAAGAGTGTTATCCATGAAAGTTTGGGTGTGGTTAAGTCCTGGGAGTTATGGAATCTATGATTTGAAGCTAAGAACACATTTAAGGAGTGAAATTATGTGTGTAGAGCTTTTTAGAAGCCATCTACGTGCATATCAGGAGTATCTACGCACGTTGAGCGTGATTCAGGATGGTTTGTGGGTGTTTCAAGCCGTCTAAGTGCGTTGTATGGAGTTCTATGCACATAGAGCATGATCTGTGAATGAACCGTGAGCTGGGTTGGCCGGCAACGTACGCAAAGGAAAGTCTACGCACGTTGATCAAGCACAACTTACGTTAAGGTTGGTATGATGTACGTTGATCATGGATTCTGGAAATACAAAGTTTCTGGATGTAATTCTGACCCCGTCTATGTGCATAGCATATGGTGCAACGTATGTAGAAGGTGCACAACGTACGTTGTCTTGTGCTATAACGTACGTTGGCCTTGTAAGTCAGTGAAACGATGCGTTTCACTCCATTTGTCTTTATAAAAACCCCTCACACGACCATTTCTTCATTCCATCTCATTTTAACTCCAAATCACTCTCAACTCTTCTGATACTCTCTCACATGGTCTCTCCTTCATTCCTTAACATCTCTATCGACTGAGATGGAGGTTGGGGGATGTCAGAGGATGATTGTTTGAGGTAAGATCGTGCTTCCATTCCTCTCATTTCATAATTTTCATGCATTAATCCTAGAATCCCCTTTTTGGCCGAATTTGCATCTAGGGTTTGGATGATCATGTTTCTGTTGGAATGATTGTTAGGGATGGTTATATTATGATTGTTTGAGATTAAAGGAACCTAGATTAATCTTGGGTTTGAAACATTTGTTGACTTACAGACCGGGCTAGGGTTTGGTTCGGGTTTGTGAAGATTTTTGATGATTTTGAGTTTGTTTGGTGAAACCAATCATAGATTCAAGTTTCAGAGGTTGATTAGAATTGATTTGTGTGATTGGAATCATTGGGTATTGATTGATATCAATTTCTGGTATTTTGGGAATATTTTTCTGTCGCAAAAGCGTTTGGATTTCAATGGAAATAGAATTTCGGGCAATGGCCTAGGTTGGGTCATGCATTGCATTGCATACATATTTTGTAATGCCACAATACGTTATTTCACTCTAATGTCAAAATCTCTATTTTCAGCTCTGTTCAATTTCCGATGCGACCATCCATTCACTAGTGGACTACGACTGGATTATTAGCTCAGTGTCCTGGTGAGTGGATAGCAGCTTCAGACACATGAGCTATGTCTTCTGAAGTTATATGTTTTGATGTGTATGATTTATGTGATAAACCCGGTTATAGAAAATAGTTTGGGATGTTTTATGTTTTTCGGACAAAATGTTTTGCTTTGAGCATAAGCACGTATTTCGGCATTAAGTTTTCAATCTTTTGAAATTTGGTATGATTTTCTAAATAAGTATTTCCTTGAAGGTATTTTCGTCTGAAAAGAAATATTTCAGAATTAAGTTTTCAGTCTTCTGAAATCAGGTATGATTTCAGTAATAAGTATTTTCGTTTGAAGTAAGGAACTTGTTCAGTATTTGGAAATGTTTTTCCATTCAACATATGCTTTTGAAAGTTAGAAAGATTTGATAATTATTTGTTTGTTTTGTGTGTTGCCTGTTTGGCTTTAAATATGATTTTATAAGTTTTCAGTATAAATATACTTTTGCGATATAAGTATTCTGTGATTTGGGACACTCAGCTACGGAGAGGCGTAGCCTATGGTATACCATTGGTCAGTTATATCTAGTTACCAGGGTTGGTGGTAACTCGTGTGCCTTGAGAAAGCACACGAGGTTAGTTATATCCAGTTACCAAGGTTGGTGGTAACCCGTGTGTTTAGCGCAAGCACATGAGGTCAGTTATATCCAGTTACCAGAGTTGGTGGTAACCCGTATGTCTAGAGAAAGAACATGCGATCAGTATACATCAGGTGGCGATGCCACATTAGTTTACATCATGTGGCTCAGTCTACATCAGTTCAGTTCTATCCCGATCAGATATTCAGTTAAATTATGATTTTGACAAGAGTTTTCAGAATAAGTACTATGTTTTTTTTTAACTCTATTATTTTAAGTAAACATTTTTGGAGAAAATGTTTTATCCAAGTTTGTTTCGGGAAACTAAGTATTTCTTCTGGTTATCCAAATCACTTTCTGAACGTAGGTGTTTATTGTTGTGGCCTTGTCTGTGAGGGTTTTTTTTTTCGAAATGAAATTTCTAAAATGCTACTATAAGTATTGGTGTGTATACATAAATATAAGGGTATATTTGCTTGTGTTAGTATTTGAAAGGGTTTTTGAAATGTTTTGTGTAGGACCAGTAGCCGTCTTGAAGTGTTATCTCTCATTGGGTTTTCACCCCATTTATTTTCTGGTTTATTTCTATTTCATTTTTCAGGTTCTGCTGATAGCAGGTATTCGGTTTTCTATGCTCAGTGAGGTACCTTTGCCTGCAGTGATTGCCCTATTGTTCGGGTTAATCATCAGTATGTTAGGCGCTCTACACCAGGTAGTGGGTTATGACATGTATTCTGGTTGATAAAATATATATATATATTGGTTTACAGATTTCCTCTGAATATGTTTTTGTTTTGTATTTTAAAATGTTGGATTTATATTCTATTATTACCCAAAAGCGTTTTAGTTAAACAACTATTTGTTAAGTAGTTTTTGTTTGATTAATAAGAAGGTGGGTATAAGTTTTGTTCTACGAGGCTTGTGCGGGATGAGACGACCTTCCACAGACGGGTCGTGACAAAGGTGGTATCAGAGCATGGTTTCGTGAGTCTAAGGTAGATATGTACTCTGATACCACAGGTGGTATCGGAGCGTTAAGTTCCGTAATGTCTGATTCGGCTGTGGAGCTTAGGTATCTTTGAAGGAGTCAGTATGATTTGCCTTTGTAAATGTATCCTTGTCTCTAGGTATCTCATTAGTACTGTGGCAATATTCAACATTCTGATCCTGACATATGCATGCATGACTCGTTTGCCTGTTCTTATTAGATATGTTTCGATGTCATTAGAGGCTTAGAGAGGCCGCTAGGCATCGATTTGCTAAGTCGTCAGTCATTCGGTTAGAGGTCAGTATGATTAGCCTGTTGCGCCATAAGTTGCAGTTTCAGTATCTCAGTTTGAGTACCTGTCTTGGCTCGACCAGAAGTGTTTGAGTGTTTGTGTCGAATCCTTGGCTGCTTGAGCGACTTCTTTCAAGACATTTAGCTAGAGGCTAGTCAGTAGGAGCTGCTCCAAAGGGTGCACTGTTGCACCGCCAATTGATGATGGTGACTGAGTTGCAAGCTTTCTAAAGCTTAAGGCCCCTTCATTCTTAGGTAGGATCGGAGGATTCGTATGATTTCCTCATAGTTGTAAAGCATTGTATTCGGGTTCAGCTTATCACTGACGACGCTGAAAGAGCTAGGCTTACCTCGTTTCTATAGAAGGAATGAGCTGCACAATGGTGGCAGAGTTTTGAGACACATGGGAATGTCACATGGTGAGGAGCTCAAGAATGAACTTGTATTGCCCATCCTTCCTTGAAGTGTCAGGGATAGGAAAGCAGATGAGTTCAATGAGTTTCATCAGGACCAGAACATGTCTGTGACCGAATATGAAAAAGGATTCGTAAAGCTTGGCAGGTATGCTCTAGATGGGTATCACTCTGAAGAGGCCCGAGCTGGGAAGTTTTTGAAAGGCTTGCTATTGAAGTACATTATAGTGATAACGACCCTTAACTTGGGAACAGTTAGGGTTCCATTGTGGTATAGCCGATCGAGTGTGCAGAATCTAAGAGTAGATTTTTGAGTGGTCGAAGATCAGGCAAGGGCCCAATTCTTTGGTGCAATAAGTATGAAAGGAAACTTTTGGGGGCAATGCAGTTAGCCAAAATGTAACTACTAATGTTTGCAGGCAGTCAGGGCATATGATAGTCAATTGTCCTTTTAGACTTGTTAGTTAATTGCAAGCGGGATAGTCTGGCACTTATGGATCTTTTAAGGGTAGGCAGCCTGGAGACCCCATACCTTTTGACTATGATAGTGCAGTTGGGAAAAGTCAGTACCAAAACTATCATCCGATTCATCAGAGGGGGGTTCAAGCCTCAAGTGTAAGGGAGACTGGTATCCTTCTTATCTCTGTAATTCAGTATGCATCCTTCTGAATTTCTATGAATTTTTGTGTATTTATGGTATACATTTTATTGGATTCTGGTATTGTACGTTCGATTGTACAACATAT
This sequence comes from Flueggea neowawraea, assembly GCA_948243855.1. NCBI lineage: Eukaryota > Viridiplantae > Streptophyta > Magnoliopsida > Malpighiales > Phyllanthaceae > Flueggea > Flueggea neowawraea. Next base: position 13,753 of record CAODLS012851548.1, read on the forward strand.
TCGGTTGGGTATGTTTGGTTAGTAAAGTACCTATCAGGAAACCCTTAAGAGTTCTATCATTCTGAGAATTGGATCTTAGCTAATCCTAAATTTTAGAGTTATACTTCAGTTATTGGGATGAAAGGAATGATCTATCATGGTGGTGAAGTGTAAGTAATTTTTGAATTGACCGAGTTCCTAAAACTCAAAGTGAGTTCAGGAGGTGTATTAATGTTGCAAAGGATTTTCTGATGTGCTTCCCTAAGGTGATGGGATTTTTGCTTGAACAAAAAAACAAGTATGCGATGGAGGTGTAGTGTAGCACGGTGTTGGTCTAGCACTGGCCTCACTCTATCATATAGCTCAGTGGGATTAAGGGAAGCTTGAGGTTTGGATGAAAGGAAATTGTTGAATAAGGGCTTAATCTGGGGGATACGCCATTGTTGCTTCTAATGAGGAAGAGAAAAGAAGAGTTAATTGTATAATCCGAGTTTGGCGAACATAGCTCAAGGGATTTGCAATGTGTGGATAAGTACACTCACACTATTTTTTGAAGGTTC
>CAODLS012851951.1:0-10061 GCA_948243855.1 Flueggea neowawraea
CGATACGTCTTTTATTACTCTCAAAATTATTGTAAATTATTTTCTAACCATATGGACAACGTATGCAAGTTCAGATCAATCTATATTGTATGCAATGCATGCTCATGTATATGTGGTTTTGGTCATGGTCGTGACAGGTTAGCCACTCAGGAAAATAACAGTAGTCTAGGCAGAATATGGCCACTCGGGCCGGTAATAGCCACTTAGGAGAAATATAGCTACTTAGGCAGGGAATGCCACTTAAGCGATTTAACAAAGCATTGGTATACCAAAGACTATTACGTCAAAGCTAGGTGTCCCATATTAGAAATGTATAATTATATAAATATCTTTAAAATATTTCAAAACAGAAAGCATGCGGAATGAATAATTCATTTATAGAAAATAAATTTATTTTTAGGCCAAAATATTTATTACAGAAGATATTTTTAATTACTGAACATAATATTATTCCAGAAAATGTACTTATGTTCAGAAGAAATATTTAGTACAGAGAATATACTTATTTCCAAATAGAATATTTGTGTTAGCAAACATAATATTTGCAAAACAAATTTGCATATTACATAATTTTTACATAAGTGAGATTTTAGGATTATCAATCCTTTAAATAGTCTAGATTGCATGCAAACATCAGAGCACAACAAAAATATATATAATTTTAGAAGACATAGTCTATGTGTCTAAAGATGACATCCTACTCACCTGGAAATCGAGCTAATAATCTAATCACAAATAGCCAGTGAATGGATGATCGCCTCAGATGTAAAACAAAGCTGAAAACATAAATTTATTCTAATGGGATCAAACACAGTAACTTTGGCAATACAAAAAATGTATAAATTTATGGAAGATTACAAATCACTCCTAAAGTTTTAAAAATTTTAAATCATTCCTTCAACTAGTCAGATTTTACAAATTAGAACTCAAACACTCAAAATATCGAATCTAGTCCTTGAGGCAAAAACTTGTCCAATACACCCTATTCTCGATTCCACCAACAACAATTCTTCCAATACACTCACATTACTTGAAATCATACTACAATACATAAATCTATAATCAATTTCATCAAAACAACTCAGAATCGTCAACTTTCTGCACAAATTCGGACAAAAACCCTAACCCAACAAAACAATATCAAATCCTTCAAACACAAGCTCAATCTAGGTTCTTTCAACCTTAATCTATCATATTCTAACAATATTCAACACCCATTTGGAAACAAATCAAGCAAATCCAAACCAAACATTCAAATTCAGTCTCAAACTAAATCCAAGATCAAAGAATGAAAATGATGAAAATGATGAAAGCAAAGGATTAGAGACGTGTTCTTACCTCAAGGAATCGAAATGAAGAAATAGGAGGCAATGAGAGGTGTTAAGAGATGGATTTGATAGTGTGAGGAGTGAAGAAAATGAGTTGATGCTAAAGAGGGGTCGGGTTGGGTGTTTAAAAGCATCCATAGATCAAAATGCAATGTTTCACTTAATTTCAAAGGACATATACGCCATTTCAAAGCACTACGTATGTTATGGCACATCTCACATATGTTGCCACCCATCAACATAGGTTATACTGCATCCAGTAGCCTCAGATCCGAGAAATGAGTGCACAACGTATGTCATGGAATAGTTAAAGTACATTGATTAATAGTAATGTACATTAGCATAACTATCACACACATTTATCTTGATCTCCAAATAACGTACGTGTCCGTTAACATAACGTAGAATATTTAGGGCCAGAAAGCATTCCTATCGAATGAGGAAGTTTAGCTCTACAAATCAAATATTATTTAACATTAGACTTGACAACTTCAATTCTCCCACCTTCGCCAATTTCATGCTTTTATGCTCTCGATCATGGATCATACACAACTTTCACAAAAAAAGGATCATTCTAGCTTTCAAACTTAATGAAGAATCTTTGCGATATGAATCAGGCATGTTTTAGCATTATACTTAACAACTTAAATTCTCCCATCTTTGTCAATTTTGTGCTTTTACGCTCTCGATGATGGATCATACATAAGTAGTGTAAACAAGGATCATTATACATTCCTCATCCAATGAGGAACTTTACCACTAAAAATCAAGTATTATTTAGAATTAGACCTGACAACTTCAATTCTCCCACCTTGGCCAATTTCGTGCTATTATGCTCTCGATCATGGATCATAGACAAATTGTGCAAAAAAGGATCGTTCTAGCTTTCAACCTTAACGAAGAACTTTTGCGCTGCCAATCAAGCATGTTTTAGCATTAGACATGAAAACTTAAATTCTCCCACCTTTGCCAATTTCATACTTTTACACTATCGATAAGTGATTGTACACAACTTGTGCAAAAAATGATCGTTTTAGCGTTCAACCTTAACGATGAACTTTTGCACTGCGAATCAAGCATGTTTTAGCATTAGACTGGAAAACATAAATTCTCCCATCTATGCCAATTTTGTGCTTGTACGCTCTCGATCCTAAATCATACAGAACTTGTGCATAAAAGGATCGTTCTAGCTTTCAACCTTTATGAAGAACTTTTGCGTTGCGAATAAAGCATGTTTTAGCATTAGACTTCACAACTTCAATTCTCCCACCTTTTCATATTTCCTTCTTTTACGCTCTTGATCATGGATCATACACAACTGGTGGAAAAAAGGATCATTCCATCTTTCCTATCCAATGAGGAAGTTTAGAGCTACAAATCAAGTATTACTTAGAATTAGACTTGACAACTTCAATTCTCTCACCTTGGCCAATTTCGTGCTTTTACGCTCTCGATCATGAATCGTCCACAACTTGCAAAAAAAAGAATCATTCTAGCTTTCAGCCTTAATGAAGAAACTTTGCACTGTGAATAAAGCATGTTTGAGCATTAGACTTTACAACTTAAATTCTCCCACCATTGCAAATTTTGTGCTTTTGCGCTCTCGATCATGGATTGTACACAACTTGCATAAAAAAAGGATTGTTCTAGCTTTCAACCTTTACAAAGAACTGTAAATAAAGCATGTTTTAGCATTAGACATTACAACTTCAACTCTCCTACCTTTTCCAATTTTGTGTTTTACACTCTCAATCTGGGATTGTACACAACTTGTGCAAAAAACGATCATTCTAGCTTTCCTATCCAACGAGGAAGTTTAGCACTCCAAATTGAGTATTATTTAGCATTACACTTGACAACTTGAATTCTCCCACCATGGCCAATTTCATGCTTTAACGCTATGATCATGGATCATACACAATTTGCGCAAAAAAGTATAGTTCCAACTTTCAACCTTAACGAAGAGTTTTTGCGCTCTGAATCAAACATGTTTTAGCATTAGACTTGATAGCTTCAATTCTCCATCCTTTTCCAATTTCATACATTTAAGCTCTTGATAAGCACTTATTTATACTTGTTGCAGTGTTTTAATTTCATATTTGCATGATCGAGAGCTTAAAAGCACAAAATTGGAAAAGGTGGGAGAATTGAAATTGTCAATTCTAATGCTTAATAATACTTGGTTATTTGCCCAAAACATCCTCTTTAGGTAGGAAAGCTAGAACGATTTTTTGTGCAAGTTGTGTACGATCCATGATCAAGAGCTTAAATGCACGAAATCAGCCAATGTGGGAGAATTGAAGTTGTGAAGTCTAATGCTAAGCAATACTTAATTTGTAGTCCTAAACTTCCTCTTTAGGATGGAAAGTTAGAACGATCCTTTTTGTGCAAGTTGTGTACGGTCCATGAGAGGGAGCATAAAAGCACGAAATTGGACAAGGTGGGAGAATTGAAGTTTTCAAGTCTAATCCTAAATAATACATGATTTGTAGCACTAAACTTGCTCGTTAGGTTTGAAAGCTAGAATGACCCTTTTTTTGCGCAAGTTGTGTACAATCCATGATCGAGAGCTTAAAGCACAAAATTGGCCAAGGTGGGAGAATTGAAGTTGTCAAGTCTAATGCTCAATAATAATTGGTTTTTAGCGATAAACATCCCCTTTAAGTAGGAAAGCTAGAACGATGATTTTTTGCGTAAGTTGTGTATGATCCATGATAGAGAGCATAAACCACAAAATTGGCAAAGGTGGGAGAATTGGAGTTTTCTAGTCTAATGCTAAATAATCTTGATTTACAATGCTAAACTTCCTCTTTAGGTGGGAAAGCTAGAACGTTCTCTTTAGGTAGGAAAGCTAGAACGTTCCCTTTTTCGCATGTTGTGTACAATCCATGATCGAGTTCTTAAAAGCACGAAATCGGCCAAGATGGGAGAATTGAAGTTTTCAAGTCTAATGCTAAATGGTACTTGATTTGTAGCACTAAGCTTCCTCGTTAGGTTTGAAAGCTAGAAAGATTTTTTTTTTGCGTAAGGTGTGTACTGTCCATGATCGAGAGCTTAAAAGCACAAAATCGGACAAGGTCGAAGAATTGAAGTTGGCTAGTCTAATGCAAAATAATACTTGATTTGTAGCACTAAAATGCGTCGTTGGGTTTGAGAGCTAAAACGACCTTTTTGTGGAAGTTCTGTGTGATCCACGACCGTGAGCATAAAAGCAAAAAATCAGCCAATCTGGGAGAATTGAAGTTGGCTAGTTTAACGCTAAATAGTGCTTGATTTGTAGTGCTAAACTTCCTCTTTAGGTAGGAAAGCTAGAACGATCCATTTGTTTTGCAAGTTGTGTTCGATCCATGATCGAGAGCATAAAAGCACGAAATTGACTAAGGTGAGAGAATTGAAGTTGGCAAGTCTATTGCTATATAATACTTGATTTGTAGCACTTAACTTCCTATATGTCTCGGAAAGCTAGAACTATCCTTTTTTTCATGTTATGTACAATCGATGATCGAGAGCTTAAAATCACGAAATTGGACAAGGTTTGAGAATTGAAGTTTTCAAGACAAATGCTAAATAGTGCCTAATTTGTATCGCTAAACTTCCTCGTTAGGTATGAAATCTAGAATGGTCTTTTTTTGGGCTAGTTCTGTAAGATCCATGATCAAGAGCTTAAAAGCACAAAATTGCCCAAGGTGGGAGAATTGAAGTTGGATAGTCTAATGCTAAATAATACATGATTTGTAGTGCTAAACTTGCTTGTTAGGTTTGAAAGCTACAACGGCCTTTTTTTGTGAAAGTTGTGTACGATCATGATCGAGAGCTTAAAAGGGCAAAATCGCCCAAGGTGGGAGAATTGAAGTTGGCTAGTCTAATGCAAAATAATACTTGATTTGTAGTGGTAAAATTGGTCGTTAAGTTTGAAAGCTAGAAGGACCGTTTTTTGCACAAGTTGTGTATGATCTATGATCGGTAGATTAAAAGCACAAAATAGCCCAAGGTCGGAGAATTGAAGTTCTCAAGTCTAGTGCTAAATAATACTTGTTCTACAATGCTAAACTTTCTCGTTAGGTATGGAAGCTAGAAGGACCTTTTTTGCGCAAAGTTGTGTACGATCCATGATCGAGAGCTGAAAAGGACGAAATCGGCCAAGGAGGGAGAATTGAAGTTGGCTAGTCTAATGCTAAATAATACTTGATTTCTAGAGCTAAACTTGTCCGTTAGATTTGAAAGCTAGAAGGACAATTTTTTTGTGCAAGTTGTGTACGATCCATGATCGAGAGCTTAAATGCACGAAATCGGCCAAGGTGAGAGAATGGAAGTTGGCTAGTCTAATGCTAAATAATACTTGATTTTTAGAGCTAAAATTGCTCCTTAGGTTGTAAAGCTAGAACGACCCTTTTTTGCGCAAGTTGTGTACGATCCACGATCCATAAATGAAAATCACAAAATCATCAAAGGTCAAAGAATTGTAGTTGTCAAGTCTAATGCTAAATATTACTTAGTTTATAACGCTAAACATCCTTCTAAGGTACGAAAGGTAGAATGATCCTTTTTTCGAGCAAAATTGTATACGATCCATGATCGAGAGCTGAAAAGCACGAAATCGACCAAGGTGGGAGAATTGTAGTTGGCTAGTCTAATGCTAAATAATACTTGGTTTGTAGCGCTAAACATCATCCTAAGCTATGAAAGCTAGAACGATTATTTTTTGCACAAGTTTTGTACGATTCGTGTTTGAGACCTTAAAAGCACAAAATCAACCTTGGTGGCAGAATTGAATTTGACTAGTCTAATTCTAAATAATACTTGAATTGTAGCATTCATATTGCTCGTTAGGTTGGAAAGCTAGAACGATTGTTTTTTTGCACAAGTTGTGTACGATCAACGATCGAGAGCTTAAAAGCACGAAATCGAACAAGGTGGGAGAATTGAAGTTGGCTAGTCTAATGCTAATTAATACATTATTTGTAGGGCTAAATTTGCTCGTTAGGCTGGAATGCTAGATCAATCCTTTTTTGCACAAGTTGTGTACGATCCACGATCGAGAGCTTAAAAGTGAGAAAAAACCAAGGTGGGAAAATTAAAGTTGGATAGTATAATGCTAAATAACACTTGGTCTATAGCACTAAACGTGCTCGTTAGGTTTGAAAGCTACAACACCCATTTTTTTCGAAAGTTGTATACGATCCATGATCGAGAGCTTAAAAGCACGAAATCGGCCAAGGTGGGAGAATTGAAGTTGGCTAGTCTAATGCTAAATAATGCTTGATTTGTAGCACTAACTTTGCTCGTTTGGTTGCAATACTAGATTAATCCTTTTTTGTGCAAGTTTTGTACGATCCGTGTTCGAGACCATAAAAGCACGAAATCAACCAAGGTGGGAGAATTGAATTTGGCTATTTTGTAGCACTAAAATTGCTCGTTAGGTTTGAAACATACAACGACAATTTTTTACTAAAGTTGTGTATGATCCATGATAGAGAGCTTAAAAGGACAAATTGTTAGTTTTATGCCCTAACCCAATCATGTAAACATTGTTATTTCGGTTTATTTAATAATAAAGAGGCATTTTATTTCTATGAAATATTATTTATGTTATGAAGATAAAACTCCACGAATAGTTTATTCTTCTTTGTGCCGTCAAGTATGTGACTTGATTGTAAAAACATAAAGATAAAAGGAATACTATTCTAAATGTCCCTAATCAATCATCATCATTGAAATGATAATGAATTAAAGATTAGTATGTTGCTAAGTGGATAATCACATTTTACTTATTATGGAAATGAGATATCAACTTAGAATCCTTTTTTGCACAAGTTGTGTACGATCCACGATCAAGAGCTTAAAATCGCGAAATTAACCAAGGTTGGAGAATTGAAGTTGGCTAGTATAATGCTAAATAACACTTAGTCTATAGCATTAAACTTGTTCGTTAGGTTTGAAAGCTACAACGCCCATTTTTTGCGCAATTTGTGTACGATCCATAATCGAGAGCTTAAAAGTACGAAATTCGCCAAGGTGGGAGAATTGAAGTTGGCTAGTCTAATGCTAACTAATACTTGATTTGTAGCGCTAAAATTGCTTGTCAGGTTTGAAAGCTAGAACAACCCTTTTTTGAGAAAGTGGTGTACGATCCATGCTCCAGAGCTTAAAAGCACAAAATTGGCCAAGGTGGGAGAATTGAAGTTGGCTAGTCTAATGCTAAATAATACATGATTTGCAGCACTAAACTAGGTCGTTAGGTTTGAAAGCTAGAAGAACAATTTTTTGCGCAAGTTGTATACGTTCCAGGATCGAGAGCTTAAAACTACGAAATTGGCCAAGGTGGGAGAATTGAAGTTGGCTAGTCTAATTCTAAATTATACATGATATGTAGCACTAAAATTGCTCGTTAGGTTTGAAAGCTAGAAAGACCCTTTTTTGAGCAAGTTATGTACGATCCACGATCGAGAAATGTAGTTGTTAGAAAATTGGCCAAGCTTCGAGAATTGTAGTTGTCAGGTCTAATGCTAAATAATACTTGGTTAATAGTGCTAAATATCCTCCTAAGGTATGAAAGCTAGAACGATCCTTTTTCGCACAAAGTTATGTACGATCCATGATCAATAGTTGAAAAGCACGAAATCGGCCAAGGTGAGAGAATTGTAGTGGGCTAGTCTAATGCTAAACAATACTTGGTTTGTAGCGCTAATCATCGTCCTATGCTAAAAAAGCTACAAGGACTGTTTTTTGCGCAAGTTGTGTATGATCCATGATCGATAGCTTAAAAGCATGAAATCGGACAAGGTGGGAGAATTAAGGTTGGCTAGTCTAATGCTAATTAATACATGATTTGTAGTGCTAAATTTGATTGTTAGGTTGGAATGCTAGATCCTTTTTTGCACAAGTTGTATACGATCCATGATCGAGAGCTTAAAAGCGCAAAATCAACCAAGGTGGGAGAATTGAAGTTGGCTAGTATAATGCTAAATAATACTTGGTCTATAACAATAAGCTTTCTCGTTATTTCTGAAAGTTAAAATGCCCGTTTTTTGCGAAAGTTGTAGGGCTCCATGATCGAGAGCTTAAAAGCACGAAATCGACCAATATGGGAGAATTGAAGTTTGCTAGTATAATACTAAATAATACTTGATTTGTAGCACTAAATTTGGTCATTCGGTTGCAATGCTAGATCAACCCTTTTTTTTTGCAAGTTTTGTACGATCTGTGTTCGAGACCTTAAAAGCACGAAATCAACCAAGATGGGCGAATTAAATTTGCCTAGTCTAATGCTAAGTAATACTTAATTTGTACCGTTAAACTTGCTCGTTAGGTTTGAACACTACAACAACCATTTTTTGCGAAAGTTGTGTATGATCCATGATAGAGAGCTTAAAAGCATGAAATCAGCCAAGGTGGGAGAATTGAAGTTGGCAAGTCTAATGCTAAATAATATTTGATTTCTAGGGCGAAAATTGCTCATTAGTTTTGAAAGATATATCAACCCTTTTTTTCGCAAATTTTGTACGATCCATGATCCAGGGCTTAAAGCACGAAATCGACCAAGGTGGGAGAATTGAAGTTGGTTAGTCTAATACGAAATAACACTTGATTTGTAGCGCTAAACTTGCTCGTTACCCTTTTTTGCAAAAGTTGTCTACGATCCATGACCTAGAGCTTAAAAGCACGAAATTGGAAAAAGGTGGGAGAATTGAAGTTGGCTACTCTAATGCTAAATAATACTTGATCTGTAGCACTAAAGTTGCTCATTAGGTTTGAAAGCTAGGACCACCCTTTTTTGCGCAAGTTGTGTACGATCCACGATCGATAAATGAAAATCACGAAATCGGCAAAGGTCGGAGAATTGTAGTTGTCAAGTCCAATACTAAACAATACTTAGTTTATAGTGCTAAACATCCTTCCAAGGTACGAAAGCTAGAACGATATTTTTTCGCGCAAAGTTGTGTACGATCCATGATCGAGAGCTGGAGAGCACGAAATCGGCCATGGTGAGAGAATTGTAGTTGGCTAATCTAATGCTAAATAATACTTGGTTTGTAGCGCTAAACATCCTCCTAAGCTATGAAAGCTAGAACGATTTTTTGTGCAAGTTGTGTACGATCTATGATCGAGAGCTTAAAAGCATGAAATTGGCCAAGGTGGGAGAATTAAAGTTGACTACTCTAATGCTAAATAATACATTATTTGTAGCGCTAATATTGCTCGTTCGTTTAAAGCTAGAAGGACTATTTTTTGCGCAAGTTGTGTATGATCCACGATCGAAAGCTTAACACGAAACCAGATAAGGTGGGAGAATTGAAGTTTGCTAGTCTAATGATAATTAGTACATCATTTGTAGCGCTAAATTTGCTCATTAGGTTGGAATGCTAGATCAATCCTTTTTTGGGAAGTTGTATACAATCCATGATCGAGAGCTTAAAAGCGTGAAATCAACCAAGGTGGGAGAATTGAAGTTGGCTAGTCTAATGCTAAATAATACTTGGTCTGTAGCACTAAACTTGCTCGTTAGGTTTGAACGCTAAAATGCCCGTTTTTTGCGAAAGTTTTGACGATCCGTGATCGAGAGCTTAAAAGTACGAAATCGGCCTATGTGGAAGAATTGAAGTTGGCTAGTCCAATGCTAAATAATACTTGATTTGTAGCGCGAAATTTTCTCATTTGGTTGCAATGCTCGATCACCCTTTTTTCGCAAGTTTTGTACAATCCGTGTTTGAGAGCTGAAAAGCACGAAATCGG
>CAODLS012852729.1:0-17491 GCA_948243855.1 Flueggea neowawraea
CGTGAGATCTTAAGGCCTTTAGGTTGTCTTTGCATGTGACAATTTCTTTCTTGGCACTCCCACAACAAAAAACATATCCTTGCATCTATTCTTGCTTCAACTTTTTCAAGTAGATTTTACATTGGAGCCTTCATTGAAGGATTAAATTGGGATGCGAAACAAATGATGGAGTGTGTCAAACTGTGTTGGCCTTCAATTTACAAAAGCTTTCTTCTACATTGGACCCCTTTTAATGGAGTCTTCATATGGGGTCGACCACTCTTCATGTGACCACTTTCTATTCTCTCATGTGTGCACTTATGTTCATCATTGCTCTCTTTAGTTTCTCTTTTGTTTTTCATCAGAACGGTTCTCTTTTGTTTTAGAAACATATATTAGTCGGTGATCTTGGTACATTTCATACTTACGGCTTCTAATTGTATTTTCTTTGTTAATCTGACCACGAACAGGTTTAATCATCAAAATCACTCACGGGATCAACCCTTTGGCGCGATAGTCTTGAGGGGTCAAGCTATATTATATATATCGTCTGATAAAAATGTTCAATATTTCGGTACGAATACTCTAGATATCATCTAGCAAAACCGTTTGTTATTTCCGTGCATGTAATTAATGTTCATCGAGAACAGTTTAATGACACTTTCACTGAGTTTCAGGCTTTATGTGAGATGACGCAAGCTATACACTGCATGCGAATGAAAAAGAAAAGATAATTAAAGTGCAAATCAGAAAGAACCATCTTCATGTGACACAAAAGATATCACAGGTATATATGCCAAGCTAATATATGTCTTCAGCACTTTAACCCCTTTAATTTTTCCTTTTGGTCCTTCTTTGGCCTTTCCATATGTTTTGATAGGTTGATCTCAATTTAGCCTCTCCAAAATCATTCAACATGTGCCGACTACATGATGCTCTAATATTTAGATAATGTTTCTTTTTATGATTGGGCTAGCTAACTAACTTTAATATATTGTACAATATATATGCGTTGTCCAAATTAATTAAATGTAGTGTCTCTCACTATTTCCTTGCAGGCTGGCTCTACCTTTTGTGGACATAAATCTTGTTGTCCCATAATACTATGGAAATGGATACTACAAGAACCACTGACAAAAAGAAGGTCCCCTGTTTTGTCTTTGTTTCTCTATTCCTCTCACTAAAAACCACACAGAGAAATGAGCCTATACATAGTAATTCCAAATGTAACGATCAGTATGGTAATTATATCATGCAATGTAAGTTTTATATATAGTCTTTTAGTTTATAATATATTCCCTCCTACCATTTTCAGATGTTTAGTTTGCAGCATATTAACCCAGATTGGTTTGCAGCATATTGATCCAGATTAGTAAAACTTATCAGTTCCCATGTAAAGTAAAAACACCTATTAAAATGGAACGAAAGAATTAGGATAAATGTTTAGATCACTCTCTGCTAAATTGATCATGGCAAAGTTTACGAGATTCAAAATTAACATAGTATGGTGGTTAAAGTTCAGATAAATATGCCCATGCAATATTGTAACACGAATATGAAAGTAATTTGCACACATTATTCCAATACGGGTAGGAGGACAAAATGTTTCATACTTGATTTGATAGTTAACCTTTCTCTACATGTTCTTTTTTTACCTATTGATTGGATTTTGTGAGGCCAAAAAGTTATAATGTCGTCCCTAGCTTTTGTAATGAGATTTCCATGATGATAGCTTAATTATAAGCCTAAAAAGGTCTCTGTTTCTTTGCAATTTGATTGTAACCCTTAAACGTACTAAGGATATGTGAACCAATAATATCAAGTCTATGTAAATTTTGATTAAGTGGTAAACCATGAAAGTGGAAGTAATGATAAAGAATAGGATTTTAAGAGTTCTCAAAATAAGGCGTAGAAAAAGGTTGAAGGGGACAATAGATCAATTGAATGATCAAAATCCCCCGTCATCAAGTGCATTACATTTTCTCCAGTACTTTACTCTTATTGAAATTTTAATTATGTGTTCATCCATTTGACGGTCTTCTTTGCTTAATGAATCTTCATTTTTTTAGATTCCCATTGAATACCATTTAAGCTTTTAAACAAATTTGTTTCCACTAGACCACTCTCTCTTACCAGACGCATTACTTATTTTATATATGAATATTTTTTATTTGCTTTATCGGAAATCAAAGTCTCAATCTCTTTACACTAAAGTTGATTCCAATACTAATAAAGTTTAAGTATATTGACGTTTTTATAATAAATTAGTTTTTATACGTATGTTATTTCTCACTAAAAATTAAACTTTTGATTCCATACGCAATATCGAATTCGGTATCACTAGATTATAACCCATAATAACTTTAAAGTGCATTGGCATCAACATCTCTTATGGTTCCAGCTAGCGCTTCTGTGAAGATGGAAGCAATTGTCTCCCAACTTCTTTCCTTCTTGAATTATTCCGAGTACCTCTTTTTCCCATCATTTTGTCAAACTATAACAATCTCACACAAAATTATGTGAATACAATGGCACTTAATTACGTTAATCATATGATTTATTATTGGTAACCACTGAGTTACTTCGCAAATTGTTTGATTAGAGCTTGTGAACTTCCTCGTGAAGTTGAATTGTTGTGGAGACCAAGAAGCAAGGATGGGACATGATTAGACTTCTTATCCAAATAGGAAGAGAGAGTATTTAATTGAATCAGACCATATAACCAATTCTGAAAGTCCTACTGAATGTTCATCTAACTCGACGGTGATTAATTTAAAAAATCATGACTTCAGCTCCTGAACTTTATTATGGTATTTATCCTAGATACATAGCTTAATTCACTAAGTGAATAGATCTACATTGAATTTTATTTTAAATTTCAATTTAAAGTAATGATTGGTGTCTTGGATGAGACAAGTTTTTTTCGTTTAACTGCACACAATTGACGAAATTGTCACTGCAATATTTTCTCTTCAGTTTATAAACAATTGAAATTTGAATGATAAAACATTTGACTTAAGCCTGTAAACAAGTTCAATAACGCGTTTGAAGATACATTTATTACCCAATGCAAGAGAAATTGGGAATTAACGAATGATCCTCATTTGCTAGAAGGCACATATAGTAGTGGCAGTGGCCCTGTGCTATTCACCAATTCAATTGTCTTGGGCATTATGAGTTGGCCACCAACTGAAACTGAAGGGCTCTTAAAACACACATGGCTTTGTTTTTGTCCAAGCATGAGCTTCTGCCTCTTTGTGTAGCACATGTGTGTGTTGTCGTTGGTTAATTCACTGTGTGTGCAACTCTCATTTAGAAGAAGTTTTGCCAAATGACGAAGGGCAAATGATAAAATTCATAAATGTACAAAATAGCCATAGATAAGTAGATCAAATAGGCGAAGGGCAGGGTAGTTATGGACCCCTTCCCAGTTCAGGGTAGTTACGAAGGGCAGTTGGAATTCTTGTGATACTCAACTATCATACATAAGGTGCTTTAATTTTTCTGTACATACATTACTAGATACATGGCTGCACTCAACAGTTTCTCAAATATATCAAACTGTTATGTGATGTTGTCACTCTCTAGGTTGTTTGTGATACTCTATGGCAGATTGTCAGGGATGTTAAATATTGGAACAGTTTTTCTAGCGGAACTAATGTTATATATTCAATATATTACAATTCGTGTTATTTTTTTCTATTTTTTTACTATATGATTTATTCTATCAAGAATATGCTATCCATCATTCTCAATTTACAAAAAAAAAAATCGCAACATGATCTTATGAATTCTTTTTTATGCATACCTATTGCCTTATTTAATAGCTATAACATGATACTATTATATTTAGAAATCTCGTATTCGAATTTATCAATCTAATTTTAAGAATCCATTTTTTACGCTTAATTAAAGATGAGTGCTTGCCAATGACGTAGTTTTGATAAGTTATTTTATTTATTTTTACGAAAATCGAACTTTTCGATTCCCTTGAAGATAACTTTTGGTACTAATGAATTACAAATTTATTTATACTTATTACTAGTTTTCCTTCCTCTAATACTAATTACTACTAGCCATTGTATCCCATTTGTCATGCACTTGTTGGGTGATTTTTGATAGGTCTTTTTATTTGTTCTTATAGATAATTGAACTCTCTATCCCTTACGGTGTGTTTAGTATGAAATAAATATAGATTTCATTTCATTTATAAATGAAATGAAATAAAATCCACAATGAATTGGATTTGCAAATAAAATAAAATTTTTGGTATAGTATGTGCTAGAATTTCAATTATATGATTTGTAAATAAATTCTTTATTTGGTGTAACTTAGAAATTAGAATTATTTGTATATTGTGACTAAAATACCCTATATTTATAATACTAATCAAACTTATGACAACAATATTATAACAACAATTATTTGTTCATTATTTAAATAATTATTTAATATAGATTAAATATTTAATTATTTAATATTAATTTAATATTAAATAATTAAATATTTTTTAAAATATTTGTACATTATTTTAGAATTGAAAGAGAGGGAGAAGGAGAGAGAGAGAGAGAAAGAGAGGGAAGGAGGGAGAGAGAACACATCTATGTGTGTTGTGAAGAGGACATGATAATTTTGTCAATAAAAAGAAAAGACATGAATAAAATTGTCCAAAAGAGAAATGATATGGAATTCATTTGCAAATAACATGTATTTAGCTTGAATTTGCAAATGAACAATTTTACCTTAATTTTAATTCTTTCATTTGCAACTCCTGAATTTGAGTTTTTTTTAAAAAAATAAACTAAATAACAGAATTTGGATTTGTAAATGAATTCCTTGAAATTTTAAGGAATTAATTTATACCAAACACTATGTTAGTATTAGAAACAACTTAAGTATCAATAAATTACAAGTTTTTTCTTTTTTTTTTAACATTAATAAACTACGAGTCTATTAGTAATATTTTGTGATGTACATGTAATACCTCGTCGGATTCTGATAGGACTCTCTGTAACTTTCCGTTCAATCCCGTTCTGATCTAAGTTGTGGGAGTGTTGAGTGAGTGATCAATGTTTTTAAAAGGGATTACTAGAGTAAACATTATGGTGTTACTCGAGTGAGATGAACCAGGGATTACTCGAGTAAGCCATTCGGCGTTACTCGAGTGAAACGAGGCATGGATTACTCGAGTAAGTCGTGTGTCGTGATGAACATCTGTGTAAGTGTTACTCGAGTAAGAAGGTGTGTTACTCGAGTAAGGGGTGTGTCACTCGAGTAAGGATTGTTGTCACTCGAGTGAGCTATGGCAACTTTGCAGAAATGACGTTGTGTTAGGCATGGATCTATATATACCCCACTCGACTCATTCAGCCTCATTCCCTCATTTCTCACTCAAATAACTCTCATTCTATCTAGAAATTATTTTCGGTGGTAGTCCATCATTCCTAGTCGTCTATTGAGGTAAGATTGCTTTTCTACACCTCTCTTTGCATCATTATGCAAGATTGTTCATATTAGGATTTTAAATAAATGTTCATAGGGTTTGATTCATGATTTTTCTATTGGCATGGTGGTTAAGGGTTGTTAGATCGTTGCATTTGGAGTCTAGAAATAAAGGATGTTCATAAGAATAAAGGATGTTCATAAATGAGTTTGAATCAATTCGGGTTTGGTCGATTTTGAGTGATTTCGAGTTGTGTTGATGGATTTTTGTGTAGATCCATGTTCAAGAGGTTAGTTAGGACCAATGTGCGTGATTGGTAACAATTTTAATCGGTTAAATCGTGTTAAACAAAATCTAGAAATTTCTGGGAAGGGGAATTACTCGAGTAAGCACTTGGTTTCTCGAGTAAGCAAATCGTTGGATGTCACTCAAGTAAGCACTTGGCTTACTCGAGTAAGCCACGTAGGTTGTCGCTCGAGTAAGCCGTGGTCCTGGGGACCAAAGTTGTACTTTTTCGTATTTTGCGATTTCTGAGAGCTAGGAGTCTAATTTGGCAACTCTGACAACTTAGAGGACTAGTAGGTGGTTTGTGAAGGATTTGAGGACTATTTTGTAATTTTTCAAATCTTGGGACTAAAATGTAATTTTACATTGGTTGGGGACATAACTGTAATTTTGCGTAGATTCTTGATTTTGGGTCAAGAATGGTAGATTCTCATCCAAGATAGATTTTCAATGACCTCGAGGGTCAGCATCTGCATTTGCATATCATGCATACGGTATTGCCATAGTGTCACATTTTGATGATTGTTATATATGTACATGCCCGCATGATCAGCCACCCGCTAGCGGTGTCTGACTGGATCCTTAGCATCGAATACCAGGTGAGTGAAATGACAGCTTCAGACACATAAGCTATGTCTTCTAAAATTCTATGTTTCTGCTATGTCTGGCATATTTTTGGAAATTGAAATAATTAATAGTTTGGCTAATTAATAATCGGCTTATGTGATTATTAATGTTTGATTTTCATTTATGATAAAATAATATTTATATATGCTATATAAATATTTTTCTACAAATTAACTCAGTTTCTGATATTGAATATCTGTATAAGGTATATAAATATTTTCTGCAAAACGATTTGTACTCTGCATGTGCGTTTGATACACACACACACACTTTTTGATATAGGGCACCTGTGCTGTAATACCCTGCCTGTTTCTAGTGGGATTCCTATAGTTTTCTAATTTAGTTTCGATTTGATCTTTGGATAACTGGAGTATTGATTGAGGATCTTTGGGTTTTTATGATGGTAGTCATGTTATATTCGATGTTGTTAAGTTTTTGGAATGTTTCGGGACGAGTTCATAAGCGAGAGGAGTCGTAAGGGTGAAATCCAAGACACCTCACATACGTAAGAGTAATTCCTTATGTACGTGCGATGGTGAAGAATCACGTATGTGAGAAATCATGTCACGTAAGTTAGCTGGGAAATGTTGGGATAATCCACGTACGTGAGTTTCTCAATGACGTACGTGAGGTCGGGTCTGATGCTTCTAGAAGTGATTTTTGACCTCGTTAACAAACGTGAGACGCTTGGTAACGTACGTGAGGGTTACCTATCATCCGTGAGACTTAAAGTGATGTACATAAGGTTGGGTTCAGACATCTTTAAAGCATTTAACAACCCCAAACTCTTCATTTATTTCACTCATCTCTCACTCAAATCTTCTCTCAACTGTCCGAAACTCTTCCACGTTGGTCGTCCAACATTCCTAACCGATTTCTAAGGTAAGATCACATCTCTTTCTTGGTTTAAACATAATTTTCATTCCTTGATTCATGAAATCTGTTTTGGGCCAAAATCATTTAGGGTTCAGATTTTCTCATGATTCTGAGTTAATAGATGCCTAGGGTTCTTAGATCAAGCTTCATTGATGTTAAAGGAACTTAGTTTGAGCTTTGAATCGAAGGATTTGATGTTGTTTTAAGCGGGCTAGGGTTAGTTTAGTTTTGATTGATTTTTGACGAATTTGGAGTTGTTTTGTTGGATTTGTTGATTAATTAATGTTCCTAACGTTGCTAATGAGCATTGTGGATGGATTGGAACGTTGGGTATCGATTGAATAGAGATTTTAATAGTTTTGTAATTTTTGGAAAGCTTCTCTATTTTTGTAATTTTAGGAAAGTTGATTCCAAATCTTTAATTTTGGAGAACATTGGTCAGATTTGTAATTATGGAAAGTTGAAGTCTAGATTTGTAAATTTTAAAAAGTTGATGGCCAACTTGTAATTTTACAAGTTAAGGACTTATTTGAGAATTCTAACTACTTGAAAAACTAGTTAGTATTTCTAAAATATTTTGAGAACTATTTTGGAATTTGCCAAGTTCCGGGGACCAGAACGTAATTTTACGCTGGTCAGAGACCACACTATAATTTTACGTAGATTTTGGATCCAGAGTGATATATTATCATTCGTATATGGATTTTTGGCGACTTGAGAGTCCGCATTTTCATTTGCATTTGCATAACATGCATTTGGTATTGCCACAGTACCACATTTTTATATATGTTTGATGTACATGTTTAGCTTCTTGTTCCTGCCAGCGAGACCAGCCACCGTCGAGTGGGGCTTGACTGGTGATTGCGCTTGGATTTCCAGGTGAGTGAATAACAGCTTCAGACGCATTGACTGTGTCTCAAAACTATATATGTTTTTTTCGTGTACGACACATATTTGAAATTGGACTAATATGAGGATTGACTAATAATAAACTGGTTATATGTTTGATCAAGATTACGTTTTTAACTGATATATATTTATTATATATATCTACTTTGATTTTGATGTTGGTATGCATGCTTTTGATTTCATATTATGTATTAGTATGTATTTGATTTTGACATGAGACTCCTCTGTTACAGGGGTAAAACGTGACATTTGGTATACCAATGTTTTAAGAAAGCTCAGCTACCAGGGTTGCAGGTAGCCATGTGTTCTGATCCAATACATGATTTGTTATGAATTGTGACAGAGTCCACATCACATTTGTTTTAGTATTGGATGCACACCCTTGTTTCAGTCCCATGTATTTGATATGAGTTTTGACTCGAAAACTATGATTTGAATCTGAAAAAGGATTTTAAAGCCTACGTGCATGTTGGATGCTTTGGTTGTGAACCTTTGTGAAATAAATTTTTGAAAAACTATTATTTATATAGTGTGTATATATATATAAATATATATACTTATATATACCTGTTTGTGGTATTTTTGAACTATTTTCAAAACAGTCTTTGTGAGGCACATATAAAACGATCTAGAGTGTTATTCCTCACTGGACCCTGACCCCTTTTGTTTCTTTGTCTACTATGATTTTCTTATCACAGGTACACAGATTTTGGCTTCAACAGCAGTTCTGCATCTTGACTCTAGTGAGTCGTCCTTTAGTTAGTGATGCCCTTTTGTCTGGGCTCTCCTTTTGTCTTTGTTAGAGCTCTGCATCGGGATATTGTTGGGTTACGGATTTTGCCATTTGTGTTTTATATTTTATATACTCACAATATATTTTGGATTTATTGATTATTCGATTTATGATATTTATTTTTCTGCTTATGTTTTAAACGATAAATGTTTTCGTTGAACATTTTAAATAATAATTAAACGTTTTGGATAGTATGTTCTAATCTTTGAGGGTTGTGTGAGACGGGTCGAGCTTTCATAGACGGTTCGTCTTGTACGCTGGTCATCGGCCCCGTTTTGGGTCGTGACATGCGCTATGTAGGGTAAATGTAGTCTTTGGTATACCAATGCGCATTCAACGCCCAGTTACCAGGGTTTTTGGTAGCCGTGTGTCTGGCAAGACTCATGTACTCAGTTTCAGTGTGGTGGCGGAGTCCACCGTTATGATATATTTATCTGTCAGTTTTAGGTCACATATCTGTTTCCGACATACAATATATATAATATATATCCTGTATGTTTCTATCTGTTGTTTGCTTTGGATTCGAACGATTTCAAACATAAATTTTTGAATTATTATTTAGTATTAGTGTGTATACGTATATACACTTATATCTGTATGCGGTATTTCTGAACTGCTTCCAAAATGGTTTTTGTGAGGCCTGAAGCTGATCTGGAGTGTTGTTTCCTCACTAGGGATTCTTACCCCTTTATTTTTGTTTCTTGCCTATTTTTCTTGTATCTTATTGCTTAGGTCCTATTTTGGCATTCGACAACTGTCCAATATCCTGATACTAGTGAGACATTCCACTTGATAGTGAGTACCCTTTTGGTTCAGACTCTTTTTGTTTTTAGTTAGACTTCTACATCGGGTTGTTGTTGGGTTACTAGGTCATATTTTATCTTTTGGGATTTATACTTATTTTCTGATATGTATTTTTCATACTTATTCTATATTATGATATGATTACATATTATTTATTTACGTATATTTTCAACATAAAATGTTTTCAACTTATTGAACATTTTGAATAAATATATGCTTTGGGTTCTGTCCGAATCTTCGAGACTTGTACGAGATGGGCCGAGCTTCTGGGTCGATCTATCTTGTACACCAATCATTTTTCTGTATCTTATTTCTCAGGTCCTATTTTGGCATTCGACAACCGTCCAACATCCTGATACTAGTAAGGCGTTCCATTTGATAGTGAGTGCCCTTTTGGTTCGGGCTCCTTTTGTTTTTAGTTAGAGCTCTACACCTGATTGTTGTTGGGTTGCTGGGTCATATTTTATCTTTTAGGATTTATACTTATTTTCTTATATGTATTTTTCATACTTATTCTATATTATGATTTGATTACATATTATTTATTTACGTATATTTTCAACATAAAATGTTTTCAACTTATTGAACATTTTGAATAAATGTATGCTTTGGGTTCTGTCCGAATCTTCGAAGTTTATGCGAGATAAGCCGGACTTTCGGGTCGGTCTATCTTGTACACCAGTCATGATCCGAAAACGGATCGTGATAATACCTATTACGCTAATACTAATTACCAACCATTGTATCCTATTTGTCATGCAATTAGAGATTAATGGGTTTCTTGGTTGAGGATTAGAAAGGAGGGGAAGTAAAATTTTTTAGGAAGTTGCAGACTTCCTTTATTTAATTGTACTACGGAAGTTGAACTTTTCAAAAAGTCAAATACATATCTTCTATTTGACTTCAGGCAATAACTTCTTAAAGGAATGGTAAAAAAGTTTAACTTCCTTACTTATAATTGCAACAATGTTACTAACATACCCTTGAAAACCCTAACTACATCCGTTCAAAACATATCAATTTTTCCAAAGAAAAATAAAAGTAATAGCTGCGTTTCATCTTTTCGAAGAACTTATGCTGCTCAACAGGTTAGTTATCTTTCTTCTTCTTATTTTCTATCAATCAATCAAGCATTTTGAGATGCCATCATAGCTAAGTTCTTGACCGAATTGTAGATGTCATCATTACTTTTTAGATGTGATAAAATTTGTTTGCATTAGATGCACATCCTATTAACAGAAAGGTACATACACGAAATTGCTAAATTAGATAGCAATGATTGTTGTTTTCTTGTTGGCCATGTCCAATGAATTGTAAGTATATTTTTGAAATAGAAAACATAACCCAGGTTCCTAATTTTGGTACAAACCATGTTCAATTAGATGCATAAACCATGTTCAATTAGAAAAATAAACATTGTTTCCATCAAGAATACTAGAAAATTTGCCAAGAGAAGTTGGTCTACAATTCCAATCAAAATGGAAAATTTTCAGTTGTGCTAATCACGCTAATAACCATGTTCAACGAATTATAAATATATTTTTGGCTGCAGTAGTAAACTTAAGAAACTTCTACTTGTCTTGAAATAAATCAGGTTCAAACAATTGTTAGATAGTTAAATTTTTTAAAAATCTTGATTAGAATTTTTTTAATAGTGTTGAATTAGACTTATCTTTCATAGAACTATTTATTTTTGTTTGGTTAATTTATTTTAAAATTTATGATGATAAAAATGTTTTACTTTTATTTGATATATTATTTTTATCATTATTTTTGTCGAGTTTAAGAAGAAGGATATTATAGATATTTATATCAATTTTTTGAAATAACATTGTCAATTAAGCTCAAAAAATAAGACTTTTCAAGAAGTTTTCTTTGTCAACTAAATATAATTGACATATACTTTTTAAAATATTAATTCTCAAAAAAAAATTCTAAAAAACTAATTTTTTAAAAAGTACAACCAAATAAATTTTAAATTATTTATTTTTACTGTCATTCATCAATTTATTAATTTTAAAACAATTTTTTTAAAAAAATTTTGTCAATAGAGGTGACATTGTGCATCAAACATTTCCCAACTACATGGATTGACAACCTCCTAGTAAATGAGTGTCATAGGGTTTCGTGCCTAACAACACACGCCTGGAGTCCCATGAATTAATGCTGATTCGGAATTGGAGCCCTTTTGGTCAAGTGTGTTAAGCTCCAACCTCACGCCCAACCCATGAGCAGCTTTAAAGCCAAGCAAAGACGAAGAGATGAAGAAAATATAAAACAGTTCGAAAGCAACAACCTTTGATTTTCTTTCATAAGCTTTCCCTTCCATTCTTGGCCACGTACCAACATATCAGTTGTACCATACAAGTAGCCCATCGTCTCCATCTATTTATGTGTCTGGTTTTTATATATCCTTTCGTTTGAAATATAAGTAAAGATTATGTTCTTTTTTTGAATCTTGGAGTAAAAACTACAATTAAACACTGCCAACTGAAGTTGTTACCATACTAATAATTAATGAATGCATTTCCATTTTTCTAGGGATATTATATATTTTTTTTTAAAATTCTAGGTAATTTATTTCACTTGTTGTTCATGTTCTATGAATCGTGCATCGATCAATGAACTTAAATTATGGAGTACCAGTGAATTTTTCTGGCAGCCCCATTTTTGAAATTATGAATGAATAAAATTAATTTTCTTAGTTTTAGGAGGTCGTGAGACTGATACATAAATGAATTTTATTTCATTTAAGGTGCCAATGCCATGTATAGAATGATGGGGAAATTACATGGGGTAAATCAAGTATTTACAAATTTTAAAATAGACGCAGTTTTAATTTTTTAGCTTACAACAGTATGTTCTTGATTTGGTGTATTTTTTATATATTTTTAATATATTTGAAAGAGAAAAACTAGATATCATATGTTTTGCAAATATTCTTTTTGTTTTTCCAATTTTTTTGCAAACTAATAGTTTTAGTTTTTTTTCCGGTATTTGTGTGAACTTTCGATAATTAATAGACCAACTGGTTTGAAATTCTCCAGCCTTAATTTTTTAGAAAAAAAAGGCTTAATAATTTTTATTATTCAAAAAGAAAGTACTAAGTAATTTTTTTTAAAAAATTTTTTTTAGAAATTATATCATTAACAACTATTTTCATTTCGATAAATATTTTTAGAGATTTAAACTACAACCAACCAAAATTTTGGACTTCTATTCTTTAACAAATTAAGTCCATTCAAAATTTTAATGTGCAAATCACTGATCTTTTTGGTAAAAATCCAATCATTTTTATTGTTCTTAAATGTTGTTAAAGTGAAAAAAAAATCCATGTTGCAATTGCATGTATATGTACTGTGCATAATTAATAAATTTTGTCTGGCAATTGAATAAAATGTCACATATACAGGTCTCTGTTTCTCCATACCAATGAAAAAATAAAGACAGAAACAAAAGAGGAAGATGATTGATACATACGTAACTTTGTTGAAAAATTAATTAAATAGGCTAAATAAGAATTTTTATGGTTAATATGTCATTTTCTATGGATATTATACCAAACAAATTTTAATTAATTATTTAGTCAGAGCTGACCGTTGGGGCATTTGCTTATTTCCTTATCTTCTTCTTTGGTGGCTCCGATGGTCGGCACACTTTACAACGAAGAAGAGAGAACAAAAAGAAGAAATCGAAAAAAATTAAAAAAATATTGATATTACGGTAAATGATTGATATTATTCCGAATTTCACTCTTTTTTCTTTTTGACTTGATAGCCAATTCCATTCTAAACCTACATAATTAGCATATTTTATTATTGGAATTAACTCCAAATGGACAACTTTATCTATAAGTCCAACAATAAAATAGTGTTTTCTTACCATATTTATGGAGCTAATGAGTGTCGCATCTTAACCTATATTCCATCATGTTTTTACTTAAACATTGAACTTTTAGACCATCATGTTAATTCAAGAAAATATTTCTGTTCAATGCATAATTTTAAAGGGTGTGATTAACACAAAATATGAAATTTGTACGGTGAGAATTTATGATTTTTTTCTTCTTACTATTTCAAAATTAGAATACTAACGAGTTCTTTTTTTATCAAATAACTGTCTCCCAACACGTGTTTTTTCTATGATTTTGAATATTTGATTTTTTCGATAAGTAGTTCACTCAAACCCAGGGCTCCTATGTTAAAACATTGAGCCAATAACTTGTTGATAAAATTAATGAAAATTTAACACATTGTAGATATATATAATTAATGCAAGAACATGAATTTGTACTCTCAGGATCAATCTCTCTCAAACATTTATAAGTTATAAGTTACTCTCTCTTTTTCTCAAAGAGTACTTTTTTAGATAAATTAATTTTTATCAAAATAAGTGACATTTTATAAAATTAAGAAATTTTTTATTATTTTTTTTCATATTTATCCTTCTATTAAATTGATTTGAATAACTATATTTTAACTACTTTTATTAGAATAAATAAGGATAATATAATAAATTATCACTATAATTAATATAATTTAATTATTTTTTTAATATGTATGTGAAAATTTTAAAAAACACTTTTTGAAAAAAAGAGGGAATAATAGATACTATTTGCAAAACATAGCATCGAACGATCATCAAATTTTTTCCTGGTAAAGGACAAAAAAAGGGACAATCATTAAGTTTTTCTTTTTCTATTGTTATTATTATTAATTTTATTTTGTTTAATTACGCTGCCAAAGTGGGAAGTAATTTGACCTTATGCACATTTCTTATGTTTTAAGCTTCCTCTGATATCAAAAAAAGGGTGCAATTATTGACTTAATAATGTCTTCTTGTATTTTTTTTTGTTTTCTGAATATCTTTAATAAAATATTGGAAAAAACGGTCCGTCATGACGGGTGAATCGAACTCGGTCTGTCGAGGTGTGAACCAAGACCGTGGACCGAGACCAATTAGAAAACTCAATTGAGGAGAAGCAAACTCGGTTAGTCAAGGTGTGAACCGAGACCAATTGGTAAGTCCAATTGAGTTGCGAATGAAAATGTGCTCGTAAGGCCCACAAATCCAATTGAGGTTTATAAAAGGAGCTTTGCTCCTTCCATTCTCATTCATACCAACCACCTCCAAAACAGAGATAGAGAGATATCCACGTGTGACATCTAAACTGCGAAACAATCAGGTATTCTCATTAACATGTCAATATTGGTTTGCTCGCAAGACCAACATAGAACTGGTCCTACTTCGCTGGAATCGAGGTTAGTAAGTCGAACATATTTATTATATTATTTATTAGTTAACAGGTATGCGATTCCTTCATTGGTATCAGAGCCAACTTGACTTTTTTGAATATATTCCGAAAATATTGTTGGTTTCTGTCTAGAATGCATATTGTGAATTTTTTGGTACTCGACTTTCTGTCTCGAACTTCGTTTTTGGTTCGAGTATGTCCGGAGTCAAATTCTGAAACTTGGAGTTTCAAAATTCCAACAAAAGATTTTAGATCAACAACCTTGAAAACGTTACCTTCCAAAATTTTGTTGCAAATTTCATCAGGAAGGTCGCCAAATCGACAAAAACCCGATCAAAAAATACTGAGTGAGGATAACCAGATGAATTTGTTCACCTGATAAGAACGACAAAGTGGGGCGTTCTGATTTGTTCACACGTGCAACTCAGATCTCGATACTTGCAGAGACGAATTTGGTCAAAGTTGACCAAAACGTGGACCAATAGAAACATGACACGTGTTAGAGAGAGGTCATGTGAATTGAGTGTCGGTCACCAATCAATGTCTGACACATGGCAAATAGTGCCACATAGACAGCCACATCAGGCACACTTGGAATGCTAAATGGCCTGAAATGTCATCACATGTATCTAATGATATGGTGACACATGGCATTGTTGCCACATGTGGAACACGTCATCGTGCCCTATGGCGTACACGTCGGTCAACCTTGGACCAGTTACAAATTGACATGTGTCTTCCTGTTTGTGCAACACCTGGCTCCATGCTACATCGACACGTGGCGGAAGTTCAGTGTCGCGCATGTGCACGTTCTGGCGTGTGTGCGCGTGTCCGTTCCTCCATATGGCACTTGGGGCCACATGCCATGTGTTCTGGCCACCATTTTTTATAGATATAAATTTTTGATTTTTTTTGGAATTTTTGGTATATTTTTCACAATTTTTGGACTTTTAGAATTATTTATTTAGAATTTTATAAGTACAAAAAATTGTGAAAAATATATTTTCTTCCAAGAATTATTTTGAAAATTAGTTTTTAAAATAATTGATTTATAAAACGTGCGTATATGGTTCTCATTTAGATAATTGAGATTAGATATCAATTATTTGGATAATACAAAAGTAAGTATATACCCGTTTCATTTGTAATTTATTACAAATAAATGAATGGGGTAAAACCATATTGCATCGACTTAATTGTGAATTATGAGAGAATTTGCACAACTCCTGAAGTTAGTATTTTGGGATGATGGTGGTCATAATGGGAAGATTTGACTGTGTGTTAGACCACAACGGTGATGAAGGCTCGGTTACTTCGTAAAATATTATGATATTCATCACCGGTGTTGGTTGAACTAATGGTTTTAGAATTTTTTATGGAAATGTGATCTCCTAAGTGTTGAAGAAAGATACTTAGAGATTCTAGAAAGTAAAAATGTTTTAAAATTGGTATGTCAAAGATTAAACCATGATCGTGAAGAGAGATCATGAGAAGTGGGATATCCACTTTAAGGTCGTATGATTTATAGAATTTTCGATAAGTTGGCATGACCACTTATGAATTCTATTTTAACAATTTGGAAAAGGTCTATCGTGTATCCAATTGGCAGACATATGTTTAATATTATATTTGTGTAGTATTATTCTTTGAGAATATTAGCATTATATGCGTGTTAATGTTGTCCAATATTAATGTATGTATATTAACATTGAGATAGATTGTTTGGATTAAATGTTGGTTTAATAAATGATAATTATTCTATTTATTATTTTGGCTTATTATTGTGTTAATTTGCCTTAATTTTATACAATATTTTATATGTTGAACAC
This sequence comes from Flueggea neowawraea, assembly GCA_948243855.1. NCBI lineage: Eukaryota > Viridiplantae > Streptophyta > Magnoliopsida > Malpighiales > Phyllanthaceae > Flueggea > Flueggea neowawraea. Next base: position 16,800 of record CAODLS012852729.1, read on the forward strand.
ATTGTCTAATTATTAAATTTGCCTTGATAATTGAGATGACCAACATGGATTTTCCTAAGTCATATAGACTTGAAAAGTGAATCCAAACAGTCATTATTTACTGTCTATAAAATTAAATATAGTATGGTTAATTATTAAGACCAAGATGGTAAATGTGCACCTAGTGTATACTTCGATTCAAAACTTAATAAGAGACTATGCTAGTTTAATTTTTGGTTGGATAGTAAATATATGTGTATTGCTATGTGAATTACTTGTGTGCAATTATGTCTTGTTATTTATGGAATTTATTTGTGATATTCACTGCTTGTAAAGTCAATTGATGCCGAGCCATATGAAAACGTATGTTGAGCTATGTTGGGCTTAGGCAACAACAATTGAAAAATCCTAGATTATGAAAATCTAACATGTACTCTAAGAGCAAAAGCTCGTGCCCCTTTGAAATTGGTTATTGCCGAATTCAAAGAGAAGTAGAAAATCACTCAACATATTTTTGACTGAAATGTTTGTGAAGTGGAGACTATACAAAATTTATGAGGAACACCTTGAACATGGACAATGCCGACATTTTATGAGTGAAATGTTAAATACCAAAGACGCACTATATGTAAGATAATGCACCTTTGAGGGTATGTTGCTTAAACTCATGCAAGTGAGAAGAATTATCTTGTTCAATGTTCTCTATTGAATTT
>CAODLS012852914.1:0-16912 GCA_948243855.1 Flueggea neowawraea
TAGCAAGCTCCTCAAGTACAGACTGAAATGCCGTTAGTATCTTTTCTGGCATAGCTCCAACAGCCAATTTCTGAAGTTAAAATTATGAAGAAAAGATATTTCCAAGATCAGAACAATTACCAGAAATGCAATACAAGAAAAGCAAAAAAAAATAAAAAAAGACAATGCCACAAAGCTAAATACTTACTATCCTCACTGACTGGGCATCCCTTTTCACAATCTTGACAGGATTAGAATTAGAAATCTTTCCATTGCTAGCTGCCTGTGTGGGAGGGGTTTGTGTGGGAGGATTCTTACCAAGTAGTTCATCTTTAAGACCCTGGCCACGAGAACCAAAAACTTTCCTTTCCTCCCATATGTCAACCTGAATCCAACAGAATAATCACAGAAACAAAATATTTAATGAGCTTTATGACATTTGCTCAATATGGATATAATAAAAAGAAACACCATTTAACAATCTGCATTCCTTTCCACTAGGTAGTCACACCTAGGAAAATAGGTGAAGACAATCATATAACCAGAAAAATCAAACAGAGAGACAAACGAGTCCGCATGTCCACATAAAGCACCTATACTTGGTGCAGATAATATAAGAGAATAAAGATGGCCAACAAAGTATAGAAACAGTCGTGCACAACAGTGAAATGTATTTCAAGAGAGTAAAAAGAAAGTACAACTCTAATATTTCGTAGCATTTTGATTGCAGGCTCAAACCCACACCCTAAATATGGAACTGCAAAAAGAACTCAACGACCACCAGCAAAAGAAGATTAACATTTGATGCATCAAACGCATTTAATGGAGCCAAATACATGATGTAGACTCTAAGCAAAGAGCAGAATGAGAACTAAAAAAACAACTTGCACTTAAAACATTAAAAAAATTACTTTCTGCTGTAAACATAACATGATTCATGCATAAATCTACAAGGGTTGACGGAAGCCACATACTGTGTTGAGTAAAATAAAGACAACATTACTCCCACTCCCTCAACATTAACATAGCTGCCACTTATGAGGATTGCTGAACCAAAATAAAAGCAAATCTTAATGGTGCTAATTAGATGAAAAAAATTCATTCTTTTTACTACTTTCCTTTTTTCTCTTTTTTTTTCTTTTTCTAGAAAAAAAAAAGAGAGAGAGAAGTGGTGTGGAAGGGGGTGATGGAAGAGACATTACAATTTTCCATCTCTTGGAGCCCCAAAATTGATTAAAATAAATTGAGTAAATGAGTATTAAACAATCATACCCGCAAAAACAATTAACAAAATCATTAGGATTCCAACACATTATCTATATATAATTTGTTTCAGCGACTTTCTGGTTCTACAGCAATCCATTGCATATATAACCACAATAAAAAAAATATCTACAGAATTTTTTAAAAAAAGCAAGATAATTGCAAAAAAGGTTGTATTCCAAAGTTTAATAATTCTTTTGCCCGACTTATAGATCATATCATACACATATTTTCAATTCTATCCACATTAGCTTTGGCTCAAACATGGCACCCATGAATTGATCAAGATGAACAAAGATTAGTACAAACAGCAAGCAATCTGCTAAATTGCTAACAAGAAAAGGAAAAGAATGCAACATAAACACCACAATGAAGAGGCAAAGCAAAGAAATGAATATGAAATCATAGCCACTGAACCCTCAAAACCAAACCAACAATTAACAGGTACCAGATAAATAAATGATCTCAGACCTTCTGGTCATCAAAATTACAAAAAAAAATACTTCCAAGTTACAAACCCTTCAGAAGTACATAAAATCTGACATTCAACAACTTAAACTTACCAGTCTTGTCACCACTTTTTTCCCATGCTCACCACTTTCATAAACAAGCTTGAGGTCAGTAGGAAGAATCTTCCAAAATTCATTCACAAATTCACTGCCCTTCCGCCTACTGGTTTGCAAAATGTCATTAGCCAAATATAGGAATGAAATGCGCTGCTCTTTCTGGGAAGAGTTGAAACAGTTGTCCCATGTTTCAACAATTTGTCTTGCTTTCTTCCGGTGAGTAACACACCATCGTGACAAAGCTAATCCAATGATTTAAAGAAGCACATGCCATTTTCAGCCAACATTATTAAGAAGGGGAGAAAGATAACTTACACAGGAAAAAACACAGATAAACAAATGGCTGCATATTTTATGTTGAAAAGGTGAAAACCTCTAACATTACTGCAAGACAATTATGTGCTTCCATGTATACTCATAATTTTAACTGTTGCATTACTAAATATTCAACAAAGAAAATACAGATGATGCTATCCTCTATGGTACAGAGCTTTACTTCTTTGCCATCTAGTAATTAGCAAATATAAGGAAAGGGACACGGTGCAGCTGCAAGCTCTGAACTTTTATCAAGGGCATTTCTGAAGCAATGGACAAACTAACATGAGAAAGCAAATCATTACAATACCAAGGAAGCTAGACATGACATCATGCAGAAGCAAAGAGACCCAATCATGACATGAGCAAATGAATCACAGAAAATGGAACAAAAAAAAGTGCTTTTAGCAGGGAACAAAAAGAGTAAAGTTTCATCCAATCTCGGCTTAAGGGATTGGCATTTCATTCAATGCAGCATGAGACCATGGTGGCTTCAGTTGTTGATTTACATGCCATGCTTTACCAAAAAACACAAAAAAATCTAAAGCTCAAGTGTTCGACCAAACAGATGCAACAAACATTTGATGGGCTTCTAAGCTCAGTTGAGTTTTTCACAACTATTCAATCATTCTCCAAGAAAGTCCATTCAAAGACAAGAAGTAGAAAACGTATAGCATAAAGAGAATTGATTGTGGACTCAATCCTCAGAGCATAATGGACAACCATGTGATACAAATGCAAACTTAACATGGACAACAGCTCAAGAACTTTAGAAAAGAAGAAAATTGAAAGTTTAAAATAATAACTACAGGACTATACGAATTAGAATAAATTAAGATTATTAACCAATACAAAATCTTTCCTGATATATCAATTTTTACAACATACAGTTGGATAGGATAAAAGGGCTATACAATATATATCAACCAAATTCAACATATATTATATCAGACTTTATAAGAAACCAAAAAAAAAAAATCTATGTGCATGTAACTGATTGTAAATGACTTCGATTTCCTTTTCCTTTTTTTCTTCTATATCAGTAACATGTAACAATTTCTAGACATAGATTTTTTTTTTTACTAGTTAGACATACATTATTTGTAATATCAACAAAGGGGACGTCCAAATTAAGATATAATAGTATCTAATACATAGAGAAAAAAGTCCAAAATATGTGTCTTCAGACAATAAAAAAAAAAGAACGAGCTACGGCCAATAAAAAAATATACTGCTTCCAGAATAAAGGATACATTCAATGCTTTGTTGCGAGTTGTTGAGCTTTGACAACTTCTCAGCTAATATTTGTCCGTCAAATGCATCGTTGCTCATTGTGATGGTTTACCAGGTTTCACATATCCAGCCAAAATCCCTATGTTCAACAACATAGTAGAGAAGACATTATTAGCTACAGGTCATACAAAAGGACACAACACTCAGAGGAAGACAATCCACAACAAGATAAAACAAATAGCTGGAAGAATTTTCTATTAATGCTTATGTAACAAATGCTTTCACAACAATTTTATTATAGCTTTTCAATATTTTGGGTTAAAATGAAGCATATCGGAGGCCAAAAAAAAAAACAATAGCAAGTTTGTTACAAGGATAAAAATAAAATTATATTTTCATCTAGATGCCACAACTTCCTTGGAGACAATAGAGACTAGAGTGCAGGCAATCAGTTTTCGAAAGAGGCAAGCATGATATACATTTTTTTCCTTGAATTTTGCAAGAACATATCTAGGACCAGCAGTAGAAGACCATTCTCAAGGGACTGCCTTCTACTAAAAAAGGGAGTGTGTAAGAACCATGGGCAGAATGGCCTTTTGAAAGGGATTTTCTTGAATCTCTATTCTGGACTTCATTGAGGATAAATTAATGGACAACAAGGTCAATGATATTGGGAGATGGAAATGATTTCATACGATAAAAGGCAGTTCCACTTCCACACCCACAGATGGTTTTAAAATATTTCAACACTTCACTTGTATACTTCTGATTCCACAAAAGAACAAGGTGCATTGAGTGAAATCAAAAGTCCAAGATTAAGAAGACAGAATAGGATACGGGATATATAAAAATCAAGAAAACTTCACTCCAGAAGTAGCACAAAAATATGATAAAAATCTTTTTGCATTGCGCAATGCATCAATATCAAAAGAACTATATAATTACATACATTTTTAATGTTAAACTGAGCAAAGAAACCCAAACATTTTAAATGTTAACCTAAGATAACTTGAGGTGAAGAAAATATATGAGATTTCATGCCTAATTTATTAGGATTCTGGATATTCAATCAGTAACGTTACCACCCTCTCAATGAACCCATGGAATCTTAACAACATCAAGCAGGAAATGAGATGAATTTTCTCAATTAAAAAAAAAGTTTCTAAAGGTCTGTTTCCTAGGTAATTCTTTGAAATCCCCCATGCAACAGCAAAGCTAAATCCTTGAAGACCACTTATAATTTATCAATCATGGAAACACATTCTGATGTAATCAAGGAACATGGTTTCTTATTATCTATATTGATTTGTTAGCATAAGAGATACCCTCCGCGTCCTTTCGATGGAGCAATCGTCACTCGACAGCTCGAAAGCCGATCAGTACAAAACCATGTGATTTGTACTCGTTTATGTACCAGGTTAACAATTAGACCAGTTAATCTCCACTCCGGCGTTCTATAACACACAAAAAGTCACCTAATTAAATTCCTTTAAATTCAGAGGCACTCCATTCCTTCAAGTGCTTCTGAGGCTGGTTAACAAGCAAAGCAACTGTTTACATTCAATAAGTTTGATGAGGAAATCCAATTCAACAAATTATTCCCCTTCTGTGCTAAAACACCCCTAATCTGCTTTCTGAGCAGTGAATTGGTTAAATCATGAGAAGGAAAGTGATCTATTTTCCAATTAACAAGCAAAAACCAAAGCTTGCTTCCTTTCTTTTTTTTTTTGACACATCCATTACAAACTTACAGCAGTGAATAAGAGAACAAAATTTAAAAAACAAACGATCGCTTAGAAAATACATGTAAAAGGGTTTGAACAATAAAAAATTAAATCTGAATAAAACAAAATGTGTCAACCTAAATAAAAGCAAGAAAGTTGCACTCACAAGCAAAAGTAATTGCTATAGTTCGCAAAGAATCAGAAAAAAATAAGTTAACATATAGCATACCTTTTAAGAGAATAATCTCGCAGAAAGTCCAAGTAAGGTTTTCCCCAGCTGTGTGCTAGTTATAGAATACTCTGCGATAGAAGTCCCATAGAATCAATAATGCTAGCTGGCATATAGGTTCCATATTCTAATATGACTTAAGTGTTCCTAAATGATCCTAATAACAGCTTCTATAATGAAAACGTCACCAAGATTAGTACAGAGAAACAATCAAGACTACATATGAATAGTTACCTCAAGCAACTCCATCAGTCGCAATTCGCAAAATTTCTAAGCCCTGAAAATTAAAGTTAAAAGAAGGATTATTAGCAAATAATATAACCTTGCTTCTTTTTTTTTTCCTTTTGGCTTTATCAATGGTATCTTGAGATTCAACTGGAGATTTCTTTACCCAATGTTCACCAAACTAACAATCAGTTCATTTGCATTTATTCCTTAAAAGACAAACATTTTGAACTAACAGTCTACAAAATAGCCATTTTAAAAGGTGAAATAAAATACTGGTACAACTTCGGCACCAATAGAATGTCTTGCCGAACACCAAAAATGAAGAGCATTTACAAGGAGCACGAAATTCTAAAAATACAAAAGGGAAGCATATCTAGTAAACCCCAGTTCCACAAGAAACTCTATAATTCTTCTCTCCCCGAAAATCCCAAGCGAAGTATAATTTTCATGTTTAGTACTTCTGATAACTACCACCTATCCATTCAAAAAAAAAATCTGCGTCAACAGCATTAAGAAAAAGGAAAACAAAACTTTACCGAACATTGCAAAAAACTACAAAATCAAATCATTGTACCCAATACTGTTTTCTTCTGGTAAATAATTTTTTTCTTTTCTGAGTGAATCATAATTGGAGCCGAATAAAACCCCTTATCAGAACAATTTAAAGCTAACTACACTTTAGCCTCTCATATCCCAAAACAGCAATTTAAAAAAACGAAAAGCAAAGATCAATTACTGGAACTAACAACTCCCTAATCCCCCCAAAAGTTGTCAAGCTCTCAACTTTTCCTTCTCTTCTAACATTTTCCCAGAGACCAAACACAAATTTTCTCATATGCAAACACAAAACAGCTATATACACTGAAACAAACGAGAACGGCAATACAACAAACGTGGAGCTAATCTTAGTGAGCCAAAACAAAGACGTTGAATTTAAAAGGCTTACTTACCTACGAAGAAGCAGCAGAAACTTGAAGCGGATTGAGTCTCCAACAAAATTTAATAAAACCCTAAAAATTTGAGCTGAGAAAGAGGTGGAGGCCTGTCGTATAGAGAGAAAATAAGGGAAAATATTAATGGTTGATGAAAGTGAGAAGAACCCAAAAAAAAAGGCGCCACGTGGCATGGGGAAAACCGTAGATCTATAATAGATGTAGGGCAAAAAAAATCGAAGCGTATATTACAATTTGCTTATTAATATTTTTGACCATAAATAATATTATTTGATAATAATTTTAATATTTTACCGTCGACAATAATTTTATTTAATTTATTATTCTATTAATAGTTAATTTTTTGTCCTTATAATTAATAAATTATCCAAAAATAATGTACTTTTATTCTAATTTATTATAAAAAACTACTAAAAAATCTTGTTGTATCGCCCGGTATTTAAAATCAATTTATTTTAAATTGTTTTTATTTGTAAATATAGCAGAGATAATTTTTTGTATTCATACTGTATTATTTAATTTTATACTATTTATTATTTTCAGTTTTTGCATTTTTTTAACCTGGTTTCTTTCTTTTTCTCTCTCTTGCCGCCAATTTTTTCACTCTCTTTTTCAAATCCTAATTTCGATCATTTCGTTTTCTCTCTCAAACAAAAGAAAAATGTAATAATTTTGGTATTTGATCTTATTATTGAGTTCAATTATTGTGAGTTGGACTTGATTATTGTCTTCTATTTTTTTTACCTTGTTGCTACTAGAGATTGATATCGGGTCGGGCTGAAAAGTATTTTTCTAGCCTGATTACACGGGTCGAGTTGGGCCATACCTGGTTGAGTGGGTCAGGTGCCCAACTAGGCTCGTCCATCCAAAAGCTCAGACGGGCTGGCTGCTGGCCAATTTTTTATAAACAAATATTAGTATTCTATATTTTTTATCAAAATATAATTTAACATATATTTTATTATATAAATTAAATTTTAATAAATACTAAAAAATTCTTAAATTTATAATTAATATTATTTTTATTAACTTATACGTATAATACATCAAATTAATATTAATATAATATAAAAAAATTATATATATATATATTATATTCAGACCGGACCGAGCCAGCCCGCGGGTAAAGGATATAATGCTGCTGAGCTTATTTCTGTTAATGAGGATAGTAATTGTTGTTGAAGGTGAAATCTAAGACAAATGAGGTGTTCTTTTTGACGAGTCGTAGGAATGGTTAGTTGCGAAGTTATAAGAGCAGTGCTCTAAACTTAAACAAGGTCTCTTTCTAAAATATATTGTGGACACATTATCTAATTTAGTACTTTTGTCAAGACACAGTTCTTCTAAATAAAGATCATAACTTCAACTTTTGCACTTCAACTCTAGAAACATAACCTTGAAATTTATTCAATACTTTGAATTAACAAAAAAAAATGGTGTGGCATGAATTAACATATACAAAATTTGTCCCTGGAAATGAATGACAATTAAGGTGATAAGATATCCAAAATGTGTGTTCCATTACAAATCAAACACTTGACGTTGAGTGTGTATGGAGTGCACAAGATATGGACTATCACCTACTATACTAATTGAGCTTATACTACTCTAGAGTCGTCAACAACCATCCCACAATGCCAATAGATAAGTCTATTAGTTATAACTCTATTTATTAGAAAACTCTATATATTGGAAATTTACCTTTTCTTTTAAATAGTCTTAATATGGTATAAATTTATTTTTTTTTGTGAATACGCCTCGATCAAAATCCCTAGGGGATACCAATAGTCTTGTATCCTAGTGATATTAGAGATGACTCCAACGTGAAGGGACCAATAGCCTTGAAACATTGATTCTACCTATACTATAATAAAAAATAGGTATTTATCTATAAATAATATTAAAATGTTATACATTGATCTTCACTTTGTGTCATGTGTCTTCACTATATTATTTTCATATTTATATTTTTGAAACTGATGTGTTTGATTTTCACTACCACATGTAAACTGAATCAATACACTAACCCACTTTTTTAAAAAAAGATTTAATTCCAAATCAACCTTAATTTTGGTTTAATTTGGAATTTTTTGGATATGTCAATCCATTCTTCCGAGATAAGAATTCATTCTTATCTTTCTGTATCCTCCTCTCTTTCTGCATTGGCTTTTTCGCTCTCTCTTTCTTCTTCAATTTTCTTTTTTTTTTAGTCCATGCTTTCTGCCTTTCTTCTGCTTCTCTATTAGACTCTTTATTCTTCATTTTCTTCTATTTTCACCTCTTAAAACTTGATGTATAATAAATTTACATGTTAATTCAAGCATAAATAAAAAGCATTTTCACGCAATATGTACTTAATTATTAGCGAATTCATAAAATTTTCGTGTTTTGTATAGAGTGAATGAGAATTCATAGATTGTGAATGAAAAGTGATAAAAAGAATCAATTTCATGATCCCCAACATTAAATAGCTTATCAATTAGATTAAAATTCCATCTAATATTTATCTGAAGATCAGCAACTGTTATGTATTGATATTGAGAACCAAGTGAGGAAGAAATATAAAGATTGTTATTATTTTTTTTTTCAGATAAAGATTGTTATTATTGGCAACCAAGGATCATGACAAACTAAAATAGAGAGACCATTCCCAATTTCAATAAAGATTGATAAGCAAGAATGCTTCTCCAAGTAAAGCTAGAATAGTGTTCCAAAGAGGCACGAAGGATATCAATAGAAGGAAATTATGGAGCCTTTAATACATGAGCAAGTAAAGATTCCAGGTTTATCAACAAAAAAACCAAGTTTGTTTACCCACTATGGCAATGTTAAATTAATGTTAAATTGATGGATCTAACGAAAACCTAATCCTCCTTAGCCCTTAATGCTTATGTTTAGTCAATTTCTTCCAAAGATAACAAACAAATACTTTTTTTATTATTAGTAGAAAACCCCTACCAAAACCTATCCATAGTTTTTTTCTAACTCGCTACAAAGTGTTTGGGACATAACAAACACACTCATAGTATGGCGAGGAAGAGAATGTGCCACGGTCTTTAATAAAACCTCCTTACCGGCCCTCTAAAGATGCCTCATGTCCCAAATTTTGAGTTTTAGCCTATAATTGAGGTTTAATAGGCTTGCTTCCTATTTTGACCTATTAAAGCTGGCAGTACTAAGTATTTATGATGAAGAGAGCCTGCAGAAATTCCCAACATAGAACAAACCATATCCTGAACTGAAGAGTGACATTAGAACTGAAAGCGACCTAAGATATTTACAAGTTGATGGACTGTCTAGAGGTTGTTTCATAAAGCTAAAGTAACCACTCAATAATAATTAAACCCTCCTCCTCAGTAACCCTAAAAAATGTTATTATTAGTAAAAAAATAAGTGTGTTACAGTCGGAGCTCCCTTAGTATAATACAACATCCATGAATTAGCCCTTGTCTTTCCTTTCATTGAATGCAACCGATGAACCTTCAACACAAATAATAAAAAGATACGGTGAAAGTTGGTCTTCTTGCCGCGAGCCTTAGATCCGCCATATTTAGTTCCATCAAATTATCTCAAGACAAACACGATAAAAAAAATTGGTAAGACACAACATTACAAGACCAATCCATAGGAATCACAGCCAAGACAATATAACAAATTATTAAGAAAGCCCCATTCCATGTGATTATAAGCCTTACTAGTGTCAATTTTTAGTGCTGCTATACTTGTTTTACCAACTTCTTTTTGTTTCATAAAATGGATTAATTCATGAGCTAGGAGAACATATTAGTAATTATTTGGCTAGGTATAATAACACTTTTAAGGGCTGAAATAATTATGAGAAGAATTAACTTAAGCCTATTTGCCAAAACCTTAGCCATTGTTTTTATAAACTACCTGACATAGAGCTATTGGTCGTAAATCAGAAACAAAAGTTGGGTTTTTCTTTTTAGGCACAAGGATTAGGATTGAGTTACTGTAACTCTTAAGGCATAACACCCATATCTAATATACTGACACAATAATTAAAAATATCACAACCAATAATATGCCATGAGGAATGAAAAAAGGCAGGATTCATATCTCACTCAGCAGGGCCTTGTCAGGGATGCATAGAGAATGCTTCATCTTTGAATTCCTTCAAAAGTGAATGGAGATAGTGAAGAAGCATTATGTGGTGGAGAAACAAACTTAAAATCTCACTGTCTCCCCCATGTTGCTTCGAAATATGTCTTTAAAATATTCCATAATGTGTTCATGTAAACCAAACTCTCTATTAATCCAAGTACATGAAGAATTCTTCAATTTTTAGATAAATTTTCTTTGCCTAGCAGAGGCAACTTGATGGATCTTGTGTTAGAATCTCCATTTTGTAACTAATGATTTTTTTTTTGTTACAAACCCATTAACTTCTCTGCAGCCAATGAAGTTTGCCTCTTTATTTTTAATAAAGTTCCACTTATTGTAGGATTTTAAGGAATTACTCTTCAAAGTATATATTGCAATTGATCTAGACATTCACTAATCCTTCTAAGCTTAGAGATATGCCATTTCAAAATAGACGATCCGATTCCAAATTTTTTAGTCTTTTGTATGCCCTAGACCTATAAAGCAGTAGAGCACCGAGACTTATGGTCTTGAAATTCACTCGAAGTAGATTTCCAACTATCTTATATAACTTGTAAGCAATAATCCTTTGTGAGCTAGAGATTTTCAAACCTAAATTTATTATCCTTTCAATAGTGTTTTGATGATTGAGTTCCAAAAAGGATAGGCGTTTGATTAGATGATGTTACTTCCAAACTAGTTACAATAGTTTCTGCAAATAAACATAACCATGAAATAGTGGCAAAAGCTCTATCCAATTTTTCTTCCACCTTTATCTAGATCCACTCCTTAGAATCATGCAAAATGATACCTTTCCATGTCCAAATCAATCAATCCACATTTTGCTACAATATTCTGAAATCTCGTAATGCACTAATTAAGAGGAGTGGAGGATGGTACCTTTCTTTTCGTCTGGTGAAAGAATATCGTCAAAATCCCCAATAGAAACCCAAGATTGAGATATTAAAGATTGAAGAGGCAGCCATGAGACCCTATGTTTAGCTATATTAGCATGTCTATACTCTATAGTATCACATTAAATGCCATACAACTTTGTAAACCAACCTAACCTTCAAATATTCTACAAAATGAAATGAGATGAATATCCTAGCAAAGTAACACCATCTTTATCCTTCTAGAATAAGGATAGATCTTCATTGCCACCAATATAGGGAACCACAAAGCTTTTAACAAATTTGTCTTTGAATTATATCAATCTTGTTTCTATCAACAAGTATCTCAATCAAGAAGATAAACTTTGGTTCATGAAATTGGCCAATTTGTAAGTTAATGCATATCTTAGGGACATATATGTTGATTACCCTATATTTTTTAAGATTTCATTAATAAATTATATGTAGGTTCAACCATACTTAATCACTTAGCTTAATACTTCGTAAACACAAGACTATTCAAAATTTAATTCATAGAAAAAGTATGACCATTCGTTCTATATTCAACGCATCTCTATCAAACTGTTGTGATTTTGTATTTTCAATATTTAGTAGTAAAATTTATTCCTAACAAAAACAACCAGTAGATAAAAGATAATAGTTTTATTTCTGTCTATAAACCTAAAAAAAAATCCTTCACCTCGGAGTTGTCTCCGTTGGTGGAACTCAAAGTGTTGGGGATCGAAAGATCAATCAATTGGGCCAACAATCTTAAATAGTAAACAAATAGAGAAATAATCAAAATAGAGAGAACACAAAATTTACGTGGTTCGGCTTTTAAGCATACGTCCACGAGCGACGGAGAAGTAAAATCCACTAAACAAAATGAGGATTACAAACGTGGATAATCTCTTAAAAGATCAAAACAAAACCCAAAAACACCTAAAAATTGTCCCTCAAATGCATAAAATAAACCCAAGAATTTAACAATATCTTGTAACTAAACAAGGAATCAAACAAACAAAGCAAACTATTTCTCACCTCTCTTACTTACACTACCATGCCCATTCTCCATATATTTATAGTGTATTTACTTGGCCTCCAAGTTCAATTGTGTGGCTCTCATTGACCAAGTGAAATACTTGGTTAGGATTAATTTTCCTGGTCACCAAGAATGAAGAGAGAGAATTAAATGTGGTGAACTGTAATGTAGGCAAAAAAATGTTGGACTTGGACTTAGACTTGGCTCAATTTCTCAATGGACCATGAAAATTCAAGACATAATAACACACAGACATGACAGTTTCTTGCCGGCAGAGAGGTCTATGTTAGTTTGGTGAACTATGCAATTGGGTCAAGTCAGATGACAAAAACAATTTAATCATCATCTCGTTGAAAGGGCGATGGTTGAGGAATGCAATGCACTATGGTAAGAGTAAATAGGTCAAGTCCTTGTCATATATTGACAATGGCGTATAAGGAAAGAACCAAAAAAGGCAAGTTTTCTAACAACTCGGTAATTGATTTATGCAAACTTCAATTTTACATGCTTCTCAGTGTTTTATTTTAAGGATTTTGAACATTAATGGATCATTAAAGTCGAAGGTTGAAGATGACATACTATTGGAACTTCAAAACCATGCAACAAACTAGCTAGAATGAAATTAGATGTCTGCTTTCATCTCAGGTTCTCTGCAACTCTTGTCCATTAGTGACAAGTAATTTATGTCTCTTATTTCTAATTTTTTTTATTAATGATATTATTTTCTTTTTTGTTTGTTTCTTTGTCTAGTTAACGTCACTACAGATTTCGTTAAAATAATGAAGAAAGAAGGAAGACGCTGCCAACAGTAATAGTTTTCCACCATTTCTTCTTGAAGTTGGTTTTTGGGATATCTTAGGCAAAGCCTGTTTGCAATCAATGGAGACAAGACTTTTGGAGAACTTGAGAGTATCATAATCGATGGACTATCACTGCAATTCGAGACCATGGTTGGGGAAGATGACAGTTATGGATGATTTCAAATTTCAAAATTCCGACTTATCCATTAACACCAAAATTGCATGTTCAGTTTTTGAAGTAATTGTTGAGATGTACTTTTTATGTGGACTGACTTCGCCAAGAAGTATTATGCGTTTATGGATTATTTGCGTTTAATGCTTTTTGATTTTTTTAGAGTATCTCAAATTGTGTTCTTTATAGTTTATGTATAAATAAAGAGTATAATTAATAAATTTTAAATATAAAGAGTGAAAGTTTTATTTAGTTTCAATGTTACTCTTTAAATCAACTATCTAAAATTAAATAATGACAAACAAAGTAAATAGTAACTGGAAGAGATAAATGGTAATTAGCGGAGATAAATGAATAATTAAAAGAGAATGAAGAAAGAGAAATTAAAATATGTAAATTTCACTAATGACATATTCAATAGAGAGTTATTTGGGCTGTTTATTTTTAACTAACGAAACTCACTCTCTATTTTATTTTTGGAGATAAAGAGTGAGATCAAGAGTGAGTTAGAGCTAAATTTTAATGATCAACTCTTTATAATAAGGGCTTTTTACACAATTACATAGATCAAAAATTTAAATTACAGATTTACCATACCAATCTATACCAATTTTTGATATTATGCTCTTATTGACAGAATTTCTAAATTACATCTTTACGTACTTGTATATATGTTGTTTATATGTATTATACATATTTGTATATTGTATATATATATTGTATATACAAGTTACAAATATAGCATAAATAAATTATAAAAATAATACTTGTATATTCTGCATCTCTGTAAAATATATGCAAGTTACAAACATAGTATAAACAAGTCATAAACACATTATATACAAGTTACAAACATAACATAAATAAGTTACAACACTACTACTTGTATGTTCTGTATCTCTGTAAAAGATATACAAGTTACAAACATAATATAAACAAATCATAAACATAATATAAACTTAGTATATACAAGTTACAAACATAGCATAAACAAGTTATAAAACTAATATTTGTATGCTCTGCAGTTCTGTAAAAGATAAATAAGTTACAAGCATAGAATAAACAAGTCATAAATAACACTCTAATTTTTGAAAAACAAAACAACACAACACCAACATAATATCAACAACATATAAATAAAATTTAATAAATTTAAAAATATGCATTTGTTAATTTGAAAATATCGAAAAGTGAATATATAATATACAAAATTGGGTAGTACAAAATAAATATTATAAAGTATTGTAGGTATATTGTATAAAAATCACTTATAATAAAGAGAATTGTTAATTTAAAGAGAGCATTGGAGATGCTCTTATATTTAGTTTTACTGTTTCTAATTTTATTATTATATTAAGAGTTCGGTAGTTCAATTTCCTTATTATTTAGCGAGGACATTTACCTAACTTGGTGAAGCATCTTCCCGTGTTAGTTTCATTGTTCCATTACTTTATATATTATTGAACAATGAAGGATGAGCTTGCTTATTTAAAAAAACAAATCTATATACTATATTAAAAAGCACGGATGTTGAAAAGCAAAAAGAAAAAAGACTGAATTATCCTTAATTTAGAGTTTAGATTACTATAATTGCTCAAAGTACTTTCTAAAATATAGGGACCAAATAAAAGGATTTACTAAACCTCAAGGATGCAAGAAGAGGATGAAATGGACTGCCTGATTTATTAGACAAGGGTGTTTTGGTCTTTTTCATAATAATAATTAAATATACCTAAAGAGAAATGAAGAGAGAGATAAATAAGCTTATTTAAAAAATACATGAACCAAATATAAGAATTCACTACACATTTATGAATAGAAAAATTATACTACATCAAGCAAAAACTAACTAAAATACAAATTGGAACATAATAATAATTGTATTAAAATTAAACCAAAATTTTAAAGCATTAGTTTGAGGACTTGATCATGAATCATCAAAATTTTTTCATTAAAATCATGTAACCATCATCTTAAATAAAGAATGAAAAATACCAAAAAAAATAAAAAAATTAATCTAATAAGATTATTTAAACATAGAAAAAGGAAAATACAAAAGTAAATTCTACAATAGGCTAAAGTTATAGAAGACAAAGAATAAATATTTATCGTCTCTACTTTCACCAAAAAAAAATTAACTTATTGCTCTGGAAGTTTGAGGTTGTTAAAAATACTTGAAGATAAACAAATTAAGAAGAAAAATAATAATATAAAGATCAACAAAATGGTAGAAGCCAACCTAGATGTGGAGACAAAATCATTAAAAGAATTCAAACTATTAAAGAAAATATCATACTTGAATTTGTTTTATTGGTAATGAATTTTTTTTTATTAAAACACAACTATCGAATCAATGACCAATTCAAGTTCCTATAGAGTTGAACCAAAGAGAAATAAAAACCATAAAATATTGAAAAGAAATCATATTGTAAGAGAAAGTCATAAGACATAAACAAAAAATACATAAAGATCAAGAGAATTAGAAGTTAATAAAAAATTTAAAGAGAAAGAAAATAAAATAGATCACTTAGGTTTAACATTTTGTATTAAATTAATTAATAAATAATATTATTATAACAATTGTGATTTTTTAGTTCCAAAATTAAAAATTTTGTAATGTTAATTATGATACGAGAAAAATTTAAGTGCAACGCGCGTAAAAAAAAACTAGTACTTTGTAAACACGTGAATTTGTACGTCATATTAATACTTCAAATATTTACTTTTGTTTTTTTTTTCAGTAAAAATAAATAGAAAAAACAAACAACGAATTTATTCACTCCCTTTTTTTTCAAGAAAGGAAAAGAATTAAATTCTTGTAAGTTAATAATTTGTCTCACACTGATCTTTCTGTGGCTTCCCCTTCTCTCCCAGGAAGGTCACACAGAGACACATGTAAGTGAGACCCGGTTTAAAATATTGATAGATTTCAGTAATACACTTAACGTTCCTTCACAAAGACACAATACCCACAAAGCAATTTCTTATAAAGATTCAAACTTTGTCTATGATAGCTTCCTTAATGAGTTGGGTTTGTCTCTTCTTATAAAAAGATCCTTGCTTGGGGCCTTCATTGCAACACATCTTGGTATGTTCTCTTTCCTTGTAGAATGTGTTAATTTGTCTGTCTGTTGATGCGTTTTATGAATTAGGAAGTTGTTGAATTTGTGAATTTATGTGTGGGTTTCGTTTTCTTTGATTTGTGATTCTGAATTCTTGCAATATTGGATTTGTTCAGAGGTTTTAGGGTTGTAAATACAATTCATGATTTCAAGAACTTTGAGGAGGAGGCTTCATCATGGGGATGTTGATGGTAGAAGGCATGAGCATTTTGACACCTCAGAGTCTGATGGTTTGAATGAACCCTTGTTGGGCAGTTGTGATCGTGATGATAAGCCGGCCGAGGTGAAT
>CAODLS012853133.1:0-10816 GCA_948243855.1 Flueggea neowawraea
TGACTATTGATGATATCTAAATGTTGTAGTTGTAGAGGTAGTAAAAGCAGAAATAAGTGAAGTGTGTGAGTGAGTGGTTCTAGTCCCTCTTTCGAATTAATGCCTACCTCTTCTTTCTTCGTTCAAATATGGCATCATTAGAGTTCGAATGTGCATCTACGCTAACGCATACATCACCATTAATGCATAGGAAAATACAACAAATTTACGTATTTCATTTTTTTTAAATCAACGTATTTCATTTTTAAAAAAGGGAATTTTATGTATATTCATACATATTTTTCATTCCTAACCTAATTATTTGTGTATGCACTATATAGATTTATAGTTGATTGTTATTGGAGTTGTTTCCAACACTAAAGTATAGAGAATTCAATTCTCAGTAGGAGTAAATATAATAACTTATAAAAGAGATTATTTGTTTAAATTTCATAATTAATTATTATTATTTTCATTCAACTTCAATATCAAGATTTTTATTTTTATTATTATTTTTCGGATGCCACTTATGAGTTAAACTCATGCAATAAAATTCGATCACTAATAAAACTTTTGCTTTTTTAAAAAAAATTGAAGCTGACTGTACTCTGAGCATTAGTATTTATAAGATAAAATAATTATGTATTGTTATCTCTCTTCTATTATATGTATATCAATAAATATATAATCAAAATTTTAACAAAAATAATGATTATTGATGAAGATATCCCGATATATTAAGTATCATCTAGCAATAAAACTTTCTTTATTATCAAAATCTGTATTCTGCAATTTCACTTGTAAGAAAAAATTACTAATTAGAAAAGGAAAAACTAGAGGCAACCCAGATCGAAGTAATTAGCATATGGAAATCATGAAAATACCAAACCAATTAATAATGATTGTGAGTTTTGGAGGATATGATTGAGATTATCGATGATTGATTATAGGTGAGAAGAGTTATTGCAACACATGTAGGAATATTGATCTAGCTGGTAATTAATTATAACTAATTATTATTTACTTCAAAATACAACATAATCAAAGATGGATATTGAAAGTCAAAGGAATGGACGAATCGGAAGTTGGTAAAGTTCTAGTTTGGACATAACCAATGAAACGGTTGTTAGTTGAAAACTATCTCACAGCCGAAAATCAATAAATGGCGATCAAAACGTGTGCTATAATTACTAGTTTCTTTCAAATGCATATGAAAATAAAATTTCCATCTTATTTTTTTTAGACCATTAGGTGTTTTGGATAGACTCCAATTGTAGATGACACTTTAAGTAACTATCACTTCTAAACTAATCCTCATTCAAATTAGGTAGGTTCTTTGCGGGAGCAAAACTCTGCCTCCAAAATTTAAATGACTGCATATACGAGTAGGTTTGAACCCCCAATCTCACTTAAGTTAGATGAGTCTCTTACCAACTCACCTGCACCTCAGGGGTAAATTTCCAATTTATTTGATTACAACTTACTTGACATCTTTTAAGATATTTTTAAATAAAAAATATAATTATTCAAGT
Organism: Flueggea neowawraea; assembly: GCA_948243855.1. Taxonomy (NCBI): domain Eukaryota; kingdom Viridiplantae; phylum Streptophyta; class Magnoliopsida; order Malpighiales; family Phyllanthaceae; genus Flueggea; species Flueggea neowawraea. The sequence goes on from CAODLS012853133.1 coordinate 1,512, forward strand.
TGTTCTCTAATAATAATTGTTCTTTTTTTCTTTATCTAAATTCTTAAGTTATATATATAGCTCTCGAGTTAATTTAACTAACTGAGTTAGGGCCGTGTGGGAAAAAAAGGTACATATGTAGTAGTACATCCTTAAAAGAAAAAGAAAAGAAAGTGTTTCACTTAAAAAATCAGTTTCTTTTTTCGATTTTGTCTTCATTTGTACTTAATTAATTGATTATCTTTAACACTAATGATGAATCCTTACTCTATCAAAAATTCAAAATGTCACTTATCAAAAATAAAACAATTCATAATGTCACATTATTCGCATTTTTATTATGATAAACCCTAACTTCGATCAACATCAAATATCTATATATCAGCATTTGTTATCCAGCACAAAGAAAACATTAACAAAACCTAAATCTATTGCATGTTTGATCAACACTAGATATTAAATTAAGTACAGTATTTTGCATTCGCTAGGTATGTCAATAAATTTTTCTTTATAAGTATACAATAAATTCTCCTTTCATAAAATACATTTTTAGGTGAAATTAAACTCAAATTCTAAATACGTACTATTAAAGTGTCGTCTTGGTAAAATATTGGTTAGACTATTCAATTTATCAGTCAAACTTTCATATCTGATTCAATAAGTTCGTGGTGATGATCTAAACAACTCATAAAAACAAAAACGCATACATCGATTGGTTTTTGTAATTATCTATGGCTCAATAACGAAGTGTTTTTTTATGGATACGAAAATAAATGTAAATACACAACACCATCATTAATGACATTATCATTTTGCTGAACATATAGTTTGGTTTTTTCCAATATTTTGGCCATTCATCATTTGTCATTAAACGCAGAGAATATAAAAGAATTGATGGGATTTTCAGGCGCTCAATGTAGCATTTGACTCTTAGAAATTTGTGTTCAAACTAAGCATAATGAGATAAATAAAAGTGGAGTATGTAAAAGACTCGATCGACTGAAGATGAAGATGAAGATGCCGTCAATTCCCTTCTAATGGTCCACGAAAGCTTACAAAGAGAGAAGAGTACAATGTAATCCTCCAATAGTACTCCAAGAAATCCATTGCTCGCAACGGTTCTATTACATTATATCTGCAGGATATTGTCAAGAATATGGTAAAAAGTAAAGAAATTTTATTATTGACGAGCAAAACTCTTCTAAGATATCAGTAAAAGTAAATAAAATGACTTAATTTGAAAAAGACCTTCTAAAGTAATTTTAAAGTTACTGATAAAAAAAGGTATTTTTAAAATTTATTCATATTCGATAAAGCTTAAAATAGAAAGAAACATAAAGACATAATCTAAATATTTTTCAAACTTCAAACACTTTGTGGCTTAGAGTTTTTCTCTGTCTTTTGCTAGGTTACTGCTTTAGTGGCTTGACTATAATAAAAATTTGAATTATATAAAAAAAAAAAAGACATAGTCTAAATGAGAAAAGAAAAGGTAGAGTTAAAATAAACTGAAAATTTCAAGAGGCCCAAATAGCCTTTAAATGTTAGATGTCCTCAAAAGTTAAACTACGTTAAAGCTCAAAACAAGCTTTTTGTTAATATATTAGAGGCTCCATAACTCATCCATATGCAAATGTTATGACATTTTAAAGTTAACTATCATGCAAAATGTCATTTGGACTTTTGTCGATCCATATACCATGATCTCAGTTCCTCCATGTCATATTCTATGTTAACTTGACATAGATGATTTATAAACTACTACTAATTCTTCTACACAAAATGTCTATTAGGTAGAGTTAGGAACAATTCCTACATAATATAATTGAAGTCTAACTTTAACTTAATAATTGGAGTAGTGTATGATCTTATTATTAGTTGTTCTTCGTCTGATATGCTTATTAGATATCTTTCGAATAGAGTCAAGCCTAGTCGAAGATATTATTATATTATAAATAATTATCAAGGTTGCACGTAAATTTGCTAAACTGTTGAGTCTTGAACACTTCATAAAAATTCCAAAAAAATTTGTGAATATATTAAAAAGGAATTTCTGACTTACTAAATGTTCATAATCAAGTGATGCTAATTTTATGCATCAAAATTAATCTGACGTCTTAAATTTGAACCATTATTGCTTCCAAACTGATATATTTTAAGTGTAAATTGATAAGAAAATAAAAATAAAGAACAGAACCAATTACCATGGCATATATTTTCATTCATCCTTTTTTTTCCATTAATTTATATATATATATATATATATGCATCGAAGGATTCAGGAGATCCCATGCAAAGAGAGAAACTTAAATATCATTAACTACCATGAATAGTACGAATTAGATTATTTAGTGAAGAATGCTTCATCTTTCTTTGCCTTAAAAAGCTAGCTAGACATAGAAGATGAACTTAATTAATTAGCTTAATAGAAGGTTCCATCTTTCTAAGGCTTTTTGGGACTTGAATGTCTTGGAAGCCATTGATGATGATCAAAGTATATATCTGAGGGAGGATTGCTTCCCTTTGCAATCATGAGTCCAACTGCCATGATTACCATTGAAGAGAGATAGAGAGAGGCAATTTTCCTCTCATTTCTCTCCTCAAACACCCACCACAATCATAACACAAACCCTACTTCTGCATCTCTATTTATATCTTCTTCCATCCCACTCTTTCTCTCAAATTTCTCCTTTTCATTCCTCATTGAACATTAATATACACCTTCCTCTTCTTCCTATAGAAAAAAGAAAAGAAAAACATGTGTATCAATAGAGTAGCCAACCTCTCTCCTCCTCCTTTCTACTCTTCAAAGAGAAGGCCAATACCAAAAAAATCCAAGGTTCAAGTCATTGGTCTCACTTCGAGGTAAATAGAATACATAATACTTTTATTCGATCAATTATGTTGTTGCTGAAGTTTGTTAATGATGGAAACGACTTTAATATTATTCGGTATATATGATAATTAAGTTTTATGCATGTTTCCTATTAAGTCTATTAATATTAAAAACGACTCTAATACATATCGGTTTACATGGTAATTTTTGTTTTGAACAGAAAAAGAAGTGATCAAGAAAAGGAAGAAAAGGATATGGTGCTCCAAAACTTGAAGCTGTACTTGGAGAACCAAAGTATTGTCGAAGAGAACGAGAAGTTAAGAAAACAGGCTAGTCTTCTTCACCAAGAAAATTTGGCCTTATTGACTGAGTTCCGAAAGAAATTCCCTCATTTGGACCGTTTATCTGTCTACATGGAAAAACTTTAATTCTAGATTTGTAGAAAAGTTACAAAGGTTTTGGAGCTTTGTTTCTAAAACGGTTGATAACAGCTTTGAAAGAACTGTTGTTTCCTGCTTTGAAATTATGTTTCATCTTAAAGGGCTTGTCACAACCGATTCTCGAGATCATGACCGTTGTATGAGGTGAACTGTTTATGGGAGCCCGACCCATCCCACACAAGCCTCCAAAGTGCAAAACTTTTACTCAAATATCATATTCAAATAAATAATAAAATAAATAAAAGTTTAAACTTTATTTAATAAAACAAAACATATATAATATTAAGTGCGAAAAAATATGCTACTTTGTTTCTTTTGCACAAACACTAGAAATAAATTAATTATAGAGAACAACTATCTCGGTATCTCTAATTAGTGATTTGAAGTGTATGATAATTATATATATAGATGTACGGATTTGTATTTGCAAAAATTTAAATGCGCAAGCTAATAAATATGTCGTGATTGATATCTAAAAATCATGAATTTTGTGCAAATATTGATTTTTTTTTCAACTTAGCTATAACGTTGATGTGTCAACTAAATTGCTATGATTTTTGTATTTTACTTAGTTTTGAAGCCTGGAAATTAATGAAACGAAGTGATGATGATTCTTAGTTAGCTTTCAGCAACTATAATACTTGATTCGCTTGACTTGCATGTTTCAAATGAGAAGATTGTTAATGATCAAGATTAATTACGCAGGAAGAAGAAGTTTATAAGCAAAAAATAAAAGAAACAGATTGATTCTTACAGAGGGAGGTATAAGGTCAACTAAAGAGAAGAGTCCGAGAAAGAAAAAAAAAGTGATTACAGGGTAATAGTTATATAATTAACAGAGAACTCCCTTATAATGAGATTACAGGATTGCAAGAGAATCTAATTCCTATAAGAATAAGGGAATATGATTCCTATTAGAATAGAAATCGGAATGAGGCTAATGTGAATCAAACATATTTAATGAGAATTCCTATTCCTATTCCGATTCGCGCTCTAAAATTCACAAACCAAATGTTCCCTGAGAAGGGTTTGGACAAGTAGTTTTTGATCAGTATAACCTCTGATCGTACTATATGTTATAAAATCACCGAAAAATCTATTTATAGATGGATATACTCTATCAACAACTCACAGCTATAAAAAAAATTCGAATTCTATATAATTTATTGTTTTAACAAGAGATCATATGTGTAGTAATAAGAAAATAATTATCTACATTACTGTCTCTAAATATTTGAAGTATCACATCCAACATTACTTTGTAATTGAATTGAGCCGAGAGTCTATTCTTTTTTTCCTATTATTCACTATATAATCTACCAAAATAATATACTTTTATTTAATTTATCTAAAATAAACCCGTCAGTATAAATTTTTTATCACTTCTCAATTCTCATGCACCATAACGCTAATGCATGTAGGGTTCCTTGATAAATTATGAAAACCGTTCGAAAATAGATATACACTATCAGTCCATCACTACAATTTATATATAGAGAGAGTTGATTTGAGATTTCCAAATTTAAGCAATTAACCACAAAGCAATGTGTAAATATAATACTAATATTCGTGGATTACAAAGGCAGCAAATCTAAATGCCCATGTCTTTGTTTACTAACCTTAAAGAAAACATCTTAATAATTTGATCAGCCGAAATCTTATTTTTGAAAATTGCCTGATATTTTTTTTGATAACAAATTGCATGATATTTGGTGAAGAACAATAATCCAACCCTTTTTCTGAATCCTTTCGTAAGCTGGAAAAGAAGTAAGATTACTACTGGCTTCCAAGCCATCAACATAACTTTCCTTATTTAAATAAGATAAAGATACCAAGAATATTAGCTCAAATTCTAGTTTCTGTTCATAATTTTATGAATTATTTTATGTAATTTTAAATTTATATTTGAAGGAATCCTATACCAATTTAATTAATAAACAATATAATTTATAGGTTCGACCTATTAATCTGAATTCCAGCGAAAGACAGTAGCTGTGCAAGACTAGATTCGATGTTGGTCTCGCAAGGTTCTCGACTGTTCTGTAGTCTATATGCCTTGCTCAATCTTTGCAGGACTCAGTGGGGATGAAGAAGAACAGCTTCATCTTCATTTCTCGGTGAGAAAGACCGACATCTCTCTCTCTCTCTCTCTCTCTCTCTTTGAGAGTTATTTGTTGGTGGGAATGAAATAACCAAATTTTCATTCTTTCATCACTATTTATAATAGTGATATTGGGCCTAATGGGTCCATCTTAGGCCCAACTCATTCAGTCTTGCTAATTGGTCTCAGTCTAAGGTCCCAATTCACAACTTAACCGACCTGGTTTAGTTCACCCATCATGAGCGGACTGTTATTTCCAACATATCACACTCGTACATGACAGAACCATAATTCGTCATAGATCATGATAGAACTAATACCAATCATGATAAATATCTTGTGTCGTACAAGCAAATAGACCACACGACCAGCATATGATGAGAGCATATTTTCTATACACCTGTTAGGATTATATAACAGTTCTTAACGCAATCCTGCTAAAAGGCGTTACTTGTAGAACAACTCCATCTACCAACGTGTATGCAACAACAGCACATACTGCTAGAAAACGTATGTCTTTTGCTAGTTCGTAACAACAAAATCGCTCTTTTCGAACGTTTCGATCTCACAAAAGTTTTACTTAAAGTTCACATATCATGTGACGAATTGCATAAGAGCTCACTAAGCAAACTTTTAATATTAGTGCGAATGCGTCTAAAAAAGAACTTCCCTTCTTACATTAGACAATTCACATGACCAAGTTTACTTACCCAGTTTGACACGTTTGATCGAATCAATCATGACCATTAATGCGAACCTAAGGTATCCAAACTCAACCACTTATTTGAAATGTGTTAAGGGTTCTAAGGGTAGGTAGTACAGAGAACCACATGTTCACGGTAGGGTCTCATACTAGAAAAAGTGAGACCGTTTATTAATATTTTTCATCCTTATGGTCGTGTATATAGCATGCATGGTATGATCATGTGTTGTGTTGTTCTTTCCTTCCCTTGGAGGAGCTCATATTTATATAACATTGTCAATATGACATAGAAGCTTTGGTTTTGATGCATCCCGCCATCTTACCTTAATCCACACTTTAACAGGATTACTTCTGATTTTAAGACAAAATATGCTAAAATCTCTCAATTTTAGCATCTGATCTTTTAATGATTGGCATAGGAGTTTAGCCTATGGCGTACGTATCTTTTCATACGACTTTCTTTTGACCTTTTACAATGAACTCACAATTGTAAAATGCAAGACAGTCTATTGATTATGAACGCGCTCTAGATCTCGTAGTACGTTTAAAACCAGACTCATCTTAGTTCTTCCCCCAAGGAATTGGTAAAACTAAGGTAAACACCCGTGTAAGTGGGTTGCTTCTTTGTCCAACATGCTTTTACACTCAACGCTACAATAAATGTCAACTCTCAATATTTGCGTTCACGTATTGCTCACGATGATCTCATTAAAGATCATGTGTTAAGGGATCACAAACTTCATATGTCATGCAAGTCTTAAGGAACTTATTCCTTATGAGCTTTTATTAATGGATCTACAATCTTGTCTCACATGGACTTACATTTCAAGTTCACTTCTCCTTGTGAAACTTGTACTCAAACTCACTTGTCCTTGTACAACCAAGTCTTTTGGCAACATGATAATCAGTCTTGATTTGCGTAAACCTATAAAAGATCTTCTCAATCCTTAAACAATAGAGATCGACTGTCACTAAGGACTGTCAAAGGTTCTTTAGGTAGTTAGTGCTAAGTGGGTCATTCCACTGCATAGCTAACCTTCCTATTGCACTACAGTTGATGAAGTTATGGTCTTAGCTTCTCTTGCCACACACTTATATGTGTTCCTCACTATTACATGGGGTGTATTTTTTTCCATGTAAGAACACATAACAAGATACAAACTTCCTTATAGTCCACATCATTCCGTGGAGTAGCAATTTTGTTTCATTTTATCATAAGTCCTTACGATAACACAGTGCCTTGCAGTACCCCTAAAGCATCCAAGTATCCCACTCACTACTTTTCAACTTCTTCTTTATGTGTTGGATCAATATTTGCTGGCTAACTTGACTACATAGCAAGCTCTAGGCATTATACACACCTAGGCATTTACTACAAGACATAGTGTTTTAATCAATATATGTACTCTTTATTACAAAAGATATTCACATGACATTTGTATGGAGAAGTTTTCTTACACATTCTTCCTTTCACATAGTTCATGGACATATGCACTTGCTAAGAGACTTGCTCCTAATCACTGGGTCATTTATAGGTTATGCATTTCTGCAACTTAAAGTATTCAAGTAATTTATTGATCCATCTCACTTGAAGAGGGACAATAAACCATTCGAACGATCTCTTGGAGTTTGAATCCAAGGTCAACCCATATTAGTAATCTCAAAGTTTGACCACGACCAATCTTTGGTGTCATCCAAGTATGCTAGACTTTTCTAGTTACAAGTGTGATGTCCACACTAGGTCTTAATGAAAAGATTCACCTTAGCATTAGCATAACAAATATGAATATACCATCCCTATTGAATAATGTCTAAGGTCATACCTTAAGCGATGAAACTATTAGTTTCCACCTTATAGATTTCTTCTCCAAATTCTCTATTTGAGAATTGGATTGTAAAGCCATTAGGTTAAATCTTATAGGTCTCTACTCCAAATTCTCTAATGATAAAAGGAGTCTATACATCTAACTAATATAGGTTGAGGTATAAACTAGGCCAAACACCAAATTCTATTTGATGAAGATAAATCTTTCAATAAGTTGGACATTCCAATCTCGTTGAGTAATTCCCCTTTAAGCGATTATCGATGTGTTGATTGATTTATCACTTATGTATCCATTTGTCTCTAATAGGTGCTCGCCTTTTAGGTAGATTAACGAGTTTTCAAATATGATTCAATCTCAAATGTCACTTGTACTTCCTTTGCTTTAATCAATCAATTTACACTGGGATGAGTGAACATCTAATATACTCGCAGGTTCATCCTTGACTTATGAGGTTACTAAAAGGATCACGATCGATTCATTTATTGAAAAAATATTGTCGTAAGACTTTACCCCTTTTAGTTATATGCATTTTTTGAAATGCTCCCACTGGGTTTAAGTTTCATATAGAAACTCCCACTGGAATCAAGTTCCTTACTCCTACTAGAAAATAGGAATCTTGCTCCCACTTAATTCGGGATCAAGAACATCCGTACACGCTTAAGGTAGATGAGATAAAAGTTGAATCGTTCCAAGACCTAGTTGATACATCCCTTTTAGAGAACGAAATAACAATCGCTCGGATCAATGAATCGATCTCTTGATATTTTAAAACCCAAGGATTCAATCGATGCATCCCTTTCGAAGAAAGAGATAACAATCGCTCAGATCAATCTCTTGAAATTTTAAAAGCCAATGATGTAATCTATTGATTTATATTACCCAACTTTCTTCCTCATCTCTCATCCTCCTCAAGAATTTTTCCACTCAGATTGAGTGATCTTGGAGGTCTTAGTTCCTGAGTCTCAAATAAAGTGAAATATTTTCCACTTTAACTCAGTTAACAATGCTATTCCCTATAAATATGTCTTCTTATAACCCATTACTATGCCAATTTCCCATTATCCCACGATGAATGTGTCATTTTGATACAACAGGGTATCTAACACCTCACGTCTCTTAGTCTTTTCAACTAATTATTGTGTATATTAACAATACATCTCTTAGTTTCAAGTGATTTAGGTCATACACTCTGCCAATCTACAACTCATGAGATGTATAAGTAACGAATTTAAAAAGCATATAAATTGTTGAAATTTGCAGCGTTTTCAATCATAGTTATCACAATATTGGTGAGAGTATCATTTATCCACTCCGCTAAGCGAACTTTCGCGGAGTATAGGAACAAACATCTTATGCTTACTTCTCAATCATAAAACAAATCTAAGAACTTGACATATAGACTTTCACGACATTAGTCGAT
>CAODLS012853177.1:0-16991 GCA_948243855.1 Flueggea neowawraea
CATGCCCATCTCCAAGCGCATGTTTAATTACATGACTATGCACTTGCAACCCTTCTTTTCTAGCTTCTTCAATACTACAAGCCTTCAACAATGTAGGAAATGTAAACTTATTAGGCCTACAATTTGCAACCACCATTCTGTAATAACAATCTATAGCCTTACCTGGTTCATTGTTGTCTAAACAACCCTTAATGAGCAAATTATAGACAAACACATTGGGTTTGAGGATGTAATCGAAAACTTGTAATGCAAAGTCCAAATTTTGGAAATGAGGATTTGCATAGCACTTGACTAACGTGCCAGAAACATAATGGTCTTGGAAATGACCGGTTTTTAGAATCAAGGAGTGGACTTGTTTGAGACATTGAAGTGAAGTGTTGCATTTTGTGTTGAGAAGGTCCAGAAGGGTTTTTTGAGATAGATTTGAGGTGGGTTTGTTGTCTGATGAGAGGTCAATGAAGGAAGCAGGATGAGAAAGCGAAGTTGTGGTGGCTATGGTGTCCATAGATTATTCTCTTTCGATGCCTATCTAGTTGACCAGTCCCAAATCCCAATGGACATGATCGTTAATTATGGCACTGAGGAACTCCAAGATCAGGGCTTAACAAGGGGACTAGTACAGAGCTTAATCGGCTAAGCCCATTGCTCATGTGTTATTTATTGAGGCCAAGCCCGTGGTTGAGTTTTCTTTGTCAAAAACAAAGTTAGAATTTTTTTAAAAAAATAGTTTTATTTGCATTCCAACTAGTGGCAGAACCAGAAAAATTAATAAGATATATATATATATATATATAGTGGAAAAAAAAAAGAAACAACAACTAGAGGGTTATATTCGCTCCTTCCAAGACAAATTGTTAGCGAGGTCTTAAAAAAGGTAAATGTTTTCTTTCGTCGCTAATATTAGCCATGAGGAGGCATCTAGAATTTCAAAATATTTAATTATCCCTACATGCACTCGATTCTAAGATAATAATGTTCACAAATAAATCACAATCTTAATTAAATCAGTTGAGCAACTAAAATTAAGGACTTACTTAATTCAATTTATCAGGAAGTTACTTCCTAAGAAGTATATATTAATTGTAATTGGTTGAAAAAGTATTTTCCGAAAAATTTGATATTTTATGCTTGATTGACAATCACATTTTCTAAGGCATTATACTATAAATGTCTATAATATCCTTGTATCAAACTCCATAATAATAATAATAAATTAAATAATACCCTTATTATTATTAAATTTAAATTAATAACATGAAAAAAAACTAAAGAAGAAATGCTTATTTTTATTACATATGAAAAATAAAACAATAATTAATAGTTCATACAATTTTAAAATAAAGATTATTTTTTAAAAAAATTGGCAAAAATTAATTTATTTAATTAAATAAAATATTTTATATATAATATATTTTGAAGATATTAAAAATATATAATATTTTTTGTAACTTCTATAAAAACTGGTCAATATAAAATAATAAAAAAATTATTTATGAAAATAATTTATAAAATTTAGAAACAAATAGAAATTATGTAAGCAAATAATATTTTAAGGTTATTATCTTAAATGTGCATTGTTGGCACTCGAGAAGTTGGGTTTCTTGAGGAAAGAGGTCAGGAAGTTACTTCCCGAGATCAAAGAAAGCCAAATAATTGACTTTCTTTTGACTTTCTAGAAAATTGAACTTCTTTTATTCAACTAAGCAAAGAAAGTTCTCATTTCTCCCACTTACTTACCCCAACCAAGTAAGTCATAAATTTTAACACTTAATGCTATGAATAATCAAAGGGCGATCCATCATCGCTAAAGTAGGACGTAGAGTAAGTAAATTTTTTCAACACGTTTTTAATTTTTTTTTTGTTGTTGTTTTGGTAGTTGCAATCATTGTTTGATTTGCCTGCCTTAGCCATAATTGTGAAAGAGTGAAATATAAAACCAATTCGGAGATTCGGCTTGCAAAACCTTCCTTGTTGAGCAATATTATTATGTACAAACTCCTATTTATGAAAGATTCTTGGTTTTGCCTCTTCATTCTCATTAACACCAATTCCTACTAACTTTGCCATAAACTCCAATATTTTCCATTTGAAGCCATATTTTCTTTATATATATAATTTAAGTTATAATTTAAATTTCTAATCATAAACCTTAAAAGAACAATGTCAGTACCACTGGATTATAAATACATAAAATGCTTATCTCTTCAAATGCTCAAAAATATTCATGAAAGAAAAAAAGTGTTAAAATTATTATTTCGAGATATATTTGTTTTTCAAAATGTACATCCCCAATTCCAGTCTCTACCTTATAATATTGGTCTTATTACCTTTGATTTATGCTTCCAGAACATACAATAGAAATGGTGGTGTACAAGTACATGAAGCAATTGCAAAGACGATCATAGTGGACAAACAAGGTCAAGGAGATTTCACAAGTGTACAAAAGGCCATTGATTCAATTCCACCAAATAACAAATTTTGGACTAATATCCGTGTTAAAGCCGGTATATATACGTAAGTAAACCACTAAGGATCAAATTTGAACCTGCAATCTCTTAACATTGGAGTTCACTCCATTAAGTTCTAATGAGCTACAAGCCCATTGGTATATTGATTAGTTAATTAGACCAAAAATTTTTAGTTTTAATTCAAATATCTAATCTTAGTTACATGCTTAATGTGTATGTAGTGAAAAGGTTACAATACCTCAAAACAAACCATTCATTGTTCTTAGTGGAGAAAGCAGCAGAACTACTTGGATACAATGGGGAGAAGCTGGCAGCTCCATTATGAGTGCTTCTTTTATTCTCAATGCAGATAATTTTGTTGCTGTCAACATTATATTCAAGGTTACCATCATATTTTGTTTATTTTTATGATTATTGAATGAGGCGAGATCACCTTAGCCACACTCAAACTTTCATTTATTAAATCAGTCGGTATTACATTTTTCTTAATCCGGTTTTTGAAGAACACATAATTCCTTTTACCCAGTTTTGAAACTTTTGATAAATAGACAATCATATATACTCTTAGAATTTTATTTTCATCAAGGATTAAACCTGACATGAATTTTTCTGACAGAATATATACAATCATGTGATACCGGCCGATCCGGCAAACCATCGTATTCTATGGGCACCAGCTGCTTTAATCTATGCAGACAAAGCAAGTTTTTACAACTGTGGTTTTCTTGGTGTTCAAGACACCTTGACGGATGCCGGCGGCCGTCACTTCTTCAGTTCATGCTACATTAGTGGTGCTGTAGATTTTATATGGGGAAGCGGCCAATCATTGTATGAGGTATACTTAAATATAGCCTACTCGTTACTCATCTTATTAAAAATAGCCTAAAGTTTAAAAATAGTATGATATAGCATGAATTTTAATTTTAGTATCAAATATAGTTTGTTGTATATGTTAAAATTGTTCGTTAAAGCCATGTCTACAAACTATATTTGATACTGAAATTAAAGTTCGTACTACATTTGATATTGTCGTTTATATCTCCGACGGCCAATTTAGCATAACATAGACAGCATGTTATATTTGATCATTACAACATTAAAATCATGAACTTTACCATTGCGCTATATCAGTATTTAACGCCTTGTTTTCTCCTTTTTTTATCGATCTTCCATTAACATATATATACATGTGAATGTGGCTAGTTCAAGTGATTGTGAGTGTGTGAGGTAGAATCTGATCTGAATCCCCATTGTACTAAAAAAATATATAAATTTGATCGCAGCGATGCGTTCTAAATGCGACGACCCCAATTCTAAATGGCGGAGCAGGTTACATAACGGCTCAAGCGCGAGATAGCCCTGAAAAAACAGATGGTTTTGTGTTCGAATTATGCGAGATTGTAGGAAATGGACCAGTTTACTTGGGAAGAGCATATAGAGAATATTCACGAGTGTTGTTCAAGAACTCATGCATGTCCAACATTGTCAGACCCGATGGTTGGTCAGCTTGGAACAATCAAGGCGTATGATCAACTTTTAGAACTTTTCTAACCCCTTCACGCAATTATTTTATCTTCCTTTTGCATATTGAATTTTCCACTTCTTAATGAAATTCATAACTGTACAAGTCCATTGATCCTTTACACCACTGTTTTTTGTTTGATTCATAAAAAATGTTCATTTGAATTACAGGTTGTCAATTTCGTAGAACTGAACATAACTAACTTAAATTTGATCGAGTTTATAATTTTTGCTTTTGATCTTGTTCATGTTGTATCAGAGATTCAATTACGTATTCTGAGGTGGATTGCATCGGACAAGGGCCAAATAAGACGGAACGCGTAAAATGGGAGAAGAACTTTACACCTTAAGAATTTAGTTTTCTTACAAATGCTACTTCTTTCATAAACAAAGATGGTTGGATTCAGAAACAACCTAAGATCTATTAATGATCTTTCAAGCTTAGAGCTGTTATTTTTTGTGTTTCTTTGTTTTACTAGACAATTCTCATGTGGGGTGCGCGCGGTTGGATTCAGAAACTACTCGTATATGGATATAGTATAGATTTCCTTGTAGTTTCACATTATATGATAGTCTTTTTAAGGTTCTTGTGCAAACACATTAAATTTTCATTCTTAGAGACTAGTGTCTTGTTTTCTGATTTAACATGCTATATATAGAGTTCGAATTGCAAATTTTATTGACAACAAATCACACTAGTGCAAGAAGAATAAAAAAACAATTGATGAATCCTGATCCTGTTGTTTAGTATTAATAACATCATACTGTAAATTGGAAATTTAAAAACTCAATCATTTTGTCAAAGTTACTTTTTCTACACATCATTTAGTATTGAGAACTTCTACAGAAAAAATTCCAACTTCAACCTTTTTAATATCAAAAAACCTTAAAACTTGATAAGAAAAACGGTTTACAAATGTTTTACCAACTCGAATTAAGACTAGAATTATCAAAAGTAAAAAAATGCATTTTAAAATAGATTAATTTGAGAACAAAACAATAAGTCTAATTATAAAAACATATCCATTTAACATATTAATTACAAACTAAAAACCAAATAAAACATAAAAACTAAATTAAAAGTCAATTTCTAAATTTTTTTCAAACAAATTAAAAATTGCATTAAACCTTTTTGAAAATCTTTTAGAAACTTAAAAATATTTTAAAAAATCAACTCTACATAAACAACCTAAAAAATATTTTTTTGTTTTTTTGAAAAAATTAAAAAATCAATCTAAAATCAACTCTACATAAACTTTAAAATCAACTCTACATAAAATTTTTAAAAACCTAAAATCAACTCTACATAAATTTTTAAAAACTTTAAAAAAACCTAAAATCAACTCTACATAAACTTTTTAAAAACTTAAAAAACAACCTAAAATTAACTCTACATAAACTTGAAATAAACTTTTTAAAAAGTTGAACTTAAAAATGAGTTTAAATATCAACTAAAATAAACCTTTAAATTAACTTTTTCGAAAAACATTCTTCAAAATATACTTAATAAACTTTAAGGCAACTAAAAAACAACCAATTACAAACTTAATATAAACTTTATATAATTTCATATAAAATTCTATCAACTTTTTATAAACTTTATATAATCTTAATAAAACTTTTTTTTTTTGACAAACAATCTCAATATAAACTCAAAATATAAACTTTATATAAACTTAATGTAAACTTTTTTCAAAATATATAAACAACTTTTTTAGTAACCTAAAAATCAACCTTATGCAAACTCACTATAAACCATTTTGTAAACATCCAACTATATCTTTAAAAAAAATTTAAGATCTGCCAAACACGCCACTGGTTTTCGTTCCAGATGCTTATCTGCAACCAACACAAGCAACACAACCCGCCACTGCTCATTGCCACAAAAGAAAAAACAAATCGGCAAACACCACAAACAAAGATCAGTTCTGCACTAAAATACAAACAATGCTTCAACCTTAATCTCTTCTACGTCATCAGTTACAACAGTAACAATAACAAGTTTCCCAGCTTGATTTTGAAACATTCAGATTACAGAAACAGCTCAAATTAGTGAAATTCCTCAAACACTTAGAATTACTGCAGCTAAGAAACGTTGTAGTTACAACGAAAACACACGATTAACTCCCTCAGCAGAAAAAATAAAACAAAAATCAAAGCAACATAGGTCGTTAGAAACAAGAGATATCCAAATCTAAAATCGAAAATAATAGAACACAAAAATCCGAGATCTTAATATTTTTTTTACCTCATCGTTCTATTCGTTCTCTGTGAACTCCTCCGTTGACACTAACAAGGCCAAGGTGTAAAAGAGCATGTATGACGGCATTGGAGAACCACGACATGTTCGATGTGTTCAAGGAAAGGTAGGGGAGTCGAGATCGGCGGTGGCAGAGGAGAAAGAGGCAATGGCGAACAAGGTGAAAAAGAAGAACAATAAATAAACGACGGTCAGATCTGAAAAGAGAAACTACAGAGTAATGGAGGCCAGATTTGGCAAGACAACTGGCGAAGAAGTGGAGCGGACGGTGGCGATGGTAGTAGAGAAGGATGAGGAGGTTCTGTGAGAAAGAAAGAGAGAGACAAAAAGGGTGAGAAGGAAGAGGGGAAGGGAGGTGACAGGGGAGAGACACGAGAGAGGGGGGAATAGGAACAAGCTCACCTACTAAAGCCAAGTGATTGGAAAATGTACGAGTATAAAAAGTGAAGTCTGCCTAGAAAAAATAAAACCTGATGGGTTCCATATTGGTAAGACAAGGCGCAATAGGCGACACAGCGTAATTTTCCCAAAACAATATGTCCGAGACAGCTTAGAAGCCCAATTACCAAACTTCAAACCAAACAATTTGAAAAGTTAACATGAATTATACTTCCTTGTGGGCTTGATTTAACCATAATGTTTGTGGAAATTCACACATCAACATGGCAAACTCCAACTGGAGTAGAAAGTTACTTCTCCCACTAGCTCTCTGAAATGGCCCATAATAAAATACCCGCAGAAAATTTCAAAAAAAAAAAGAAACAGGGAACTGACTCATCAAATCTAATAGCCACACACACGGACACAACACAGAGCATGCAAATTGCAAACTCCCACTTGAACTGTCCGCCCCACGGCGGACTCAGGAAAAATCAGACAACTTCAACACTTCACCAACACATACAGATAAGGCTCTCTCTTTCTCTGCATTCCACCCTGACCCAGAACTTCTAATCAACCCAAAAATCCATTTTTTCTCATAAAAATTCAATCTTTGCCATCAACTGATAACATATCTCTCTAATGAAATCAAACCCATTATTTAAATTAGGCCTGGAAAAAAGGGTAGTTGTTTTTTAGAGGCTGCATGAGTTGGCAACAATTTCGCAACTGCTGGTCCTTCTTCTTCAAGTTTGGGTACTTGAAGTTGTTGAATTCAAGGCAAAAGCAAGTACTGTCATGGCTATGGTCTCCTCCATATCTCACACTCTCTCTCTCCCAATTTCAAAGCCTCTCTAGTGCCACCGCCTTCCTCTCGAAGTCTCCATGGCTTCCCTCCTCGCCGACGGTTAACTTTTAGTCCTTCTTTGGCTTCTTATAGGTATTTTGTTGTTAGTTGTTTTTTTATTTTTGCGTTTTGGTTATTATTGACTTGAGTTATGAAATGGCTGATAAAAGTTTTGAACTTGTTGGAAATTAAGGTTAGTTTCTTTTTTTTTTGATATGGTAATGAGGTCATTGAGTTTCAGTTGTCGTGAATTTGCCAGTTGTAAACATTGAAAATGTCGAAAGAGGATGTCTTTGTGTTTGATTTATTTTGCTGTTTTATTAATTTGCGTTATAGTAATTATTATAAATAGAATTATTTGAATGGTTTGGATGGGGTTATGAACAAATATCAAAGAAAAAAGAGTGCTCTCAGTTAATTTTGGCGTACATTTGGCAGTTCGGCTTTTGGAACCTTTACTTGTCTGGTTCAACATGAATATCCCGCTAAGTTGAACTCATTTTGTAATCTCATTATTAGTTGCGAGCAAAAGCAAACGTAATTGCAATTGTCTTGGTTGCTGCATGCAGTTATATATTCAGTTAAGGTAGATCTTTCCTAGTTCAAAGGGCATTATAAGTAAATTACTAATCTAACTTCGGTTTTCTCTCTCACTTGCTCAAATGTTTCTAGCACTTCTTTATTTGAAATTTTTGAACTTACACTCATTTTTTATTAAATGTACCTATGTTCCTACCTGCAGTGTGTTTACTAACTCAAAGTGAGTTGGATTATTGCAGGTTTGGCAATTTTAGATCTAGGTGTTCAGTTAACGACACAAATGTGCAGTTAAGCGATGTGGTCATTGATGAAGAGGTCTCACAAGATTCATCTGGGGTTGACTCTGATTGTTCAACCCCTATTGTTCATATCAACTCGGATATCCTTGAGTCCGAGTCTTTGCATTTACTATCTGAAACAACTTTTGTAGATAGCCTTTTGACAGCATTGCCAGTATGTTTCTCTTTTCACTTATAACCATATCAATCTTTTGATCTATTTGTCATCCATAAGTTGCATTTCTTCAACTCAACCATGTACTTATTATTTGCACATTGGTCATTGTTTTCTTTTTAGGTTTTATCGGAGGAGGAGCAGCATGCCCTAGCTTCAACTCCAGCCCATCCAGCTGGATTATATGGTACGGCTCTTTTAGCAACGCTAGGGGTAGCAGTGGTTTCTAGCTCATAATTCTAACCATTTTGTCTATTTCATTGTTGTTCATTGTTCATAGAAGAGGTCGTGGACTTTCCAAAAATTTTTCGGCATATAATATTAAGTGTGCTAATTTAAATGATGACTGATGGGATAGCAAAATGATGTCAGATTAGGTTTTCTAATATGGAAAATTTCCTGTTGCAGCATTTTATGCCACTGTTGTCACTGGGAATTTGGTTGAACAGTTGTGGAATTTTGCTTGGCCTTCTACTATAGCATTGCTTCACCCCAGCCTTTTGCCTGTGGCAGTCGTGGGTTTCTTCACTAAGGTGGCTGGACAATTGTAAAATTGAGCATATTTATTTGTTAGGAGTAGTAGTGGAGATTATGTTTTTTAACACATTCTGTTTTAAACAGCTTGCAATAATTGTTGGGGCCCTTTGGTCGGGAAACTAATGGATTATTCTCCTAGAGTACCTGCATATATTGGTTTAAATATAGTCCAGGTAACTTACATTAAATATACTTATAAAAAAACTTATATTAAATATTTAAGTTATGTTGGGATTATGTGTCCTTCAATTGTGTTTTTAATTATTGTTGTTCAATCAGGTGGCTGCTCAGTTGTTATCAGCAATGATGATAATTCGGGCTCATACTGTAACTATTACTTCTGCATCATCCATCCTTCGCCGCCCTTGGTTTATAGTGCTTGCCATAGCTGCTGCAGTTGAGAGACTATGCGGAGTAGCCTCAGGAGTCGCAATGGAGCGCGATTGGGTTGTTCTGGTATTTCATTCTAAGCTTCATGGTTGCATCAAATATTGGCAATCATCAATTTTTTCCCCTTATCTGAGAAGTAAAATGCAGTATAACTTACATTCTGATGTATACAGTTGGCAGGAATAAATAGGCCAATAGCTCTTGCACAAGCAAATGCTGTTCTTAATCGGATTGATCTTCTCTGCGAGGTGTTTGATTTACCCATAATATCTTTTCTTTTTCAGGATGTTTGTATGGGGCTTAAACAAGTGTAGTTATATTTTTGTAGCTGGTTACATTCAATCAGTAATTAGGAATTCTTGGTTTGTATGTCCAATTGCATTCTTCTGTTACTTTAATAATAGAACTTTAGACAATTCACAAAATAATTGTCCTCTGCGGAGACATACTGCTAGATGCTTATAACCACATGTAATTACAGATAGCTGGAGCATCTGTATTTGGAATTCTTCTCTTCAAGTATGACCCTGTGAGCTGCTTGAAGTTTGCCGCTAGTTTAATGATATGCTTGCTACCAATTATGGTAATTTCTCTTTTGACATCTTTGTTATGCTTATGTATTACATTCTGCTGCTATTTATAAACTCAGCACCATTTTTTCAGCTTGGTCTCACATGGTTGACCAACAAGCATTCTACTGGAGTTCTTGACCGAAGCAGATGTTCTCAAACTTGTTGCAGAGATTCAACTGAAGGATTTGTTACTGAGAACAGAAATATAGGTAAAGTAATGGATAGTCTTGTTTCTTACATGCCAGAAAGGGTTCTCATGTTTGCTGACTTTTCTAACTTTTCTTGATGAATAGTTGATAGAGGTCTAGAAACTATCAAGCTTGGATGGAAGGAATACTTGCAGCAGCTGGTTCTTCCTGCAAGCCTTGCCTATGTAGTCCTCCACTTTAATGTTGTGCTTGCTCCAGGAAGCTTGATGACAGCATTTTTAACACAGCGTGGTATGTTCAAATCCTTTTTCTCATTTGTCATTCTATATGAAAGAGATTTGTATAATATATCTAGGATTTAGTATTTTCTCTTAAAATTTACTCTGACATGATTAAATCTTTCTAATTGAGTAATGTATACTCTATGAGCTTTCTTTATCAACCCATTCTCAAGCTTCTGTAATTTTGAACAATGGACTTATGATTCAGTGGTTCTGAGGTTGTGTTCAGGATGCAAAGTTGGGTGCAACCCCTCATTCAATCTTGTGGTCTTATTAACAGACTTTTCTATTGCTGACCTCAAGAAATCATATGATTTTATATGAACAGGTGTGAATCCATCTATAATTGGGGGATTTAGTGGACTGTGTGCCTCCATAGGTGTTGCTGCAAAATTCCTTTCTGCAACCTTGGTCAAGCATTTAGGCATTTTAAGGGTCAGTTTCTCTTCTTTATCACTCATTACAGTTACATTCTCATATCCTATTTTGAGTGCTGTTGGTTCTTATAGTACTTTTTTTTTCCACCAGGCTGGAGCATTCGGACTGGTTGTACAGGCTTTGCTTCTTTCTGTAGCTGTTGCTGTTTATTGGAGTGGATGGCTGTCTCAGCAGAGCCCGCTTCTTCTCTTCTTAGGATTGATAGTAAGGAATCTTTTATTTTGTAGTCAAATTAAAAAAGTTGAAATATGAGCAATTATGGTCCAAAAAACTTTATGCTTTACCCAGAAGATAATGCTAGAGCATAAAATGGACATTGATTTATGGGTTGCATCTGTCTTTATATCTATGTATATGGAAATTACCTGATCAAATGCATGTCAATATCATATTAAAAAGTTTATTCCTCTTTTTTTCAAGATGTATTTCTTCTTTTCAACTAGATAGCAAATGTGATATTTTTTCTAATACAGGTGCTGTCAAGGTTGTCCACATGTCATATGATATTGTGGGAGCACAAATTCTTCAAACTGGGATCCCATCGTCAAAAGCAAATCTTATAGGTGCAACAGAAGTTTCTGTTGCAAGTTTGCCAGAATCTTTAATGTTGGGAGTTGCTATAATTGCAAATGACGTTTCACATTTTGGATTCTTGGCAATGCTGTCACTTTTATCAGTAGTGGGGGCAGCATGGATGTTCTGCCGATGGCTGTTAAATCCAACAGACGAACAAAGAAGTCTTTTCTACTTTTAATCTCGTTTTGATTCTTATTGTAAGTATTTGTTTCCTAACATATGTTATTTATTGACTTTGCAGCATTTTTTGTTCCCCTTTTTTTTTTTGCATAGATAGCTTGTTGTAGAATAAGCCTCTGCAGTATTATCTGCTCTCGGTTGTGATAATGAACGTAGTTTCATCAGTATGAAAAATATTGGGAAGCTTGTTATTCTTAGCTCTGCAAATTTACGTCAATTATGCTTCAAAACTTGGCTAAATATTTCTGAAAGCTGTTCAATGCGTTGTTCAATTTCATACTCCTTATGTTGAATGCTACTTCATAGCAATTATGTGCAACGACAAATTGAATTTGTGAAGTTGACATGCTGACAGCTATTGTGTTAGAGGAGTTTTTGAATTGATGGTAATGGGCCACATTCTCAGGTGGTAAAAGTTCTGGCATTGTTAACTGTTTAAGTAGAATGCAACATAGATTCATGGTCAGTCTTCTTTTTTGACATGATCAATTACATCGATCTTCTTTTTTTATTGTGAATAGTTGCTGTTCGAGTCACCGCAGCAGAGAGGCCTTTTGACTTTAAAATAGAAGCCAACACATAGCCTACATAAAGAACGCCTAAAGGTTTATGTGACCATGTTCTAAGGTCACATTTTGCTCATTGTTCCCTATACGTCTTTACTGTAAATTCTGCAGTATGCATTTTCATTACGTTTTGATTATGTACATGAAAAACTTGAAACAGTTTTAATTATCACTAATGCTGAACCTCACATATACAAATATTTGAACGAAA
Source organism: Flueggea neowawraea (assembly GCA_948243855.1). Classification (NCBI taxonomy): domain Eukaryota; kingdom Viridiplantae; phylum Streptophyta; class Magnoliopsida; order Malpighiales; family Phyllanthaceae; genus Flueggea; species Flueggea neowawraea. The sequence continues at coordinate 12,371 of CAODLS012853177.1, forward strand.
TCTGTAAAGCGTTGACTAATTTGATTCTTTACGTAGAAATCTAAGCTACGGTTTTGTATTCTTCGGCTGTTAGATGGTTCCATTTTGTTGGAAAACATTTCCTCTGTCTCGCAGTTAGATTGCCGTGCAAAACATAGGGTCACATCATCACGGTCTGGAGCTTCTTGGAGTATCTTGTGGGCTTTCGGCTCCTGAGATACTCTGTGACTTCCAGTAAGGTAATAATTGCATATGTTCAAACTCTTGTTTTTAAGCATTAGTTTGTTTGCTTATTAGGCTTGTAGTCTAGTGATATTGAATCATAGGCTAACTCGAAAGTTAATTCCTTACTGAAGGATGACAATTCGTGTCCACATTTCCTAGTCGCATTAATTGCTTTATTGCCATATGCATGACTATTGATTTACAAATGACATAAACACAATAAAAATCGAAACTTACTCGTGGTGTGTGAATGTACCTAGTAATTGTGAAATCATATTGTGATATAATCACCCACTTAGTCATCGTGTTAATATTGTTATTACATGTTGTGTAATTGTATTGTTTTATAATTTTGTATTGTATAATCATATTGTGTCATAATCATGTATTCGATAACAATACAGTTACGTCAACCCTAAAGAGTGAAGAAATGTGGATAGTTAGTCAAACTAAGATCATGCTATGGGAGAATCCAACATGGTATTAGGTATTCAGTTATGTTGGCTTGGGAAATGTGGCATAGTATTTCTAGGTAATTGTTAAAAATGATAACAAAACAAGTCAAATGCCCGTACCCGTCACGCCAGGCCATTCGTATTTCAAGAAGGAGACACTGTTACAAACACACATTTGACAAAACACAAAAACACCACGGCGTCGACTCTCGTATTATATGGAACTTCCGAGGAGACTGTCCATTTTGGCCAACGTGGTTTCTGGTTTGTATATATTGACGTTAAAAAAAAAGACTTCATTTGTACAAATGTGAAGACACTTGAATTCTTTATTCATAAAAAAGATAATGTTCATAGAAGTGATGGTGTTAATGTTGTATTTGTCCATCAAATCAAGGGAATTATCACCTCAAAAAGTAATAAATTAATCATGATTAACATAATTAACTTTGTGGACCTTCATTGTTTTGTCTTGTATTATACCGCAGAAATCCAATCAGAAATTCATGAGGCATTATTTTTGGATATGACATATGTCTTTTAATTAGTAGCTGTCTTATAAAGTACATTAAATTTGGTATATAGCAATCAATCGACTTGTATTTTTCTTTTTTGTATACATTATTTCCTATTTAAGTGAAAAACATATGTAATTACTTTAATTTAATTAATTTCTTAATTTAATAATTAAGTTTTATACATTGTTGTTAATATCTCGTTATAATTATTAAAGGGAGAATGACATGGAATGTTAGCCTCACAACTCACCTCAAATTACTACCAATGGATGTTATTAAATTACAAATTAGCTTGTTTCTATATTTTTAATCACAATTAAAGATTGAATTCTCAATTTTATAATATTAGAGGCAACCATAATTTGGTATCATTAGACTATAAACGTATTGATAGTATATTGTAATTTAATTATCACTCTAACACAACTAAACTATCAATTGGTACACTAACCACCAAACATCTATATTATGAAAAAAAAAAGGGGAAGGTTTTTTTGACTAGGAAAAAAAAGAATATTGTCAAGAAAATATTACTTTTCTTTTCCACTTGACAAATTTCCTTTTCTACTTCTGGTGGTATGGTCAAGAAAATGAAAAATTAAATAAAGGATTGTCAAGAAAATGGAAGAGAGGTTTGATTTCAAGTTACAAGGAGGTCACGTGAAACAAGGCGCACAGTGTAATCTGAGGCTCTATCTCCCGTGTTCGTCGCGTGCTGACTTCATCCTCCTCACTTCTTTATTAACACTATTATTGTTTGTTCTATGACTACTGTCATTTCTTTCTTTATTGTTGATTGCTCAGTTACTGGTTACTACTGTCATTTCTTTCTTTATTATTGTTTGCTCTATTACTACTACCCCTAGCGAGTGTTAGGAGATGAAAGAGAGATACACCTCAAAGACGAGTGTGGTAGAGATGAAAATATTAATATGATTAGACAGAATTTATACCGAATGTATTAGGCAGAAGGGCAGAAGGTAAGAGTAGTCTCTATTAAAGATAAACTTAGAGAAGATAATTAAGATGGTTTGGTCATGTGAATCGTAGATCTAAAGATGCTCTGGTTAAGAGAGGCGAGGATATTAGAATTGAGGTAGATAAGAGAGAGGGTGGACCTAAGTTAATTTGGCGACGAGGTTAGGCCTATATTTATGGAACAAAGTGAGTATGTTTCAACAGAGTTGGTATTAAATTGTGCGACTTGGAAAAAAGGACCGCTTAATTGAATTGAGTTGAGTTGATTACTACTACCCCTCAACTGTCTGTCCCTGACATTATGTTCATGTTCAGATGTTCTTACACCATCTCATAATCAATTTCCATTTCACGTACTACATTTAACACTAAATATGAACTCAGCATTTGCAGATACTGTATAGCTTACTCTACTGATATGACTTCTTGCTTCTTTTGCTACTTATTCGATTAAATGTTGAATTAAACCCCACTTTTGTGGTTCTAGACATGTTAATTTGGAAGATCTTAGCTCAATAAAACAATCTGGATTCACATCTCTACTTGAAATCCAACTGCTCTCATTTGTCTGCTATTCACTACTTAGCAACTCTTATTTAGCTAAACATCTGCAGATTTCATTGCTTTTAAATAGTTTTCTGATATAACCAAAAAAAGAATGATATCAATCGGTAACTCAAATGATAATAAGTAATTTTCGGTTAAAAACTAACATAAGATCGTAAATTTGAGTTTTGAAACCGCAATATTTTTTGAACTAACTTTAATATTATTCTCAAAACAAACAGAAATTAATCAGGCGATTGCAAACCGTTATGATAAAGATATAAGCACAACATGAATAGTTTATGGTAAAAAGAAAAGAGAAGTGAAATTCCGGAGTTAGTGGTGATTAGAATTTCACCTTCTCGAAGTGAATGGCCTCCATGTGCATGACCTAACAAACAGACATGTCAAGTCATTTTAAAGCACACATGTTTCAGGTAATATGTGTGTACAAATTACTACTGAAAATATTGCATAAACTTCACCTAATCAGTAGTTTAATTATTCACAATCACAGCTAGGATTGCATGAATATTTTTTCTCATATTTCAAAAAATCTTGAAGTCTTTTTGGGGTAAACAAAACACAAATTTCAATTTCCCATAAACTTAAAAAGAATTTGCATGACACAAAGTCCCACACACACCTCTTGAGAAGAGACATTTCTAGATCAACATCAATAACCCACCTTGAAAATTGAGAGTGAAAGGGAGAGAGAGAGAGTGTGAAGAACTTCCATCAATCTCTCTATCATACTAACAAAGAAAAGAAAAGAAAAGAAAAGAGAAAAAACACCATGTGAAGACTCAATGAAAGTTTAGAGAGACACAGAGGGGAAAAGTGATAATTGAAAGCTCCCCCTTTAGCCCTGTATTGTCAACACTACACTCCCAACCCCAAACAGCTTCCCCATCATTTCCCACAACCCAATGCACCCACATCTCTCTTCATCATTTTCAGTTGGACATTTTTTTGACAAAAGTAAACTACTTTCATTCACATGTAGCTATATTAAAATAATAAGCTTTTTCTTATTGTTCTTATAAGTTCTTTCTATAATATGTTTTTGATAAGTCATTTTGCTTTCGAGAATATTAAATTTTTAATCTTTTATTGTCATTTCTTTACTGTTAAAGTTGAGGCTTTAATAAGCCCATTTATTCTTTTTGTTATATTCTTATGTTGTTAATAATTGAAATTGATTTATTTACTTTACTCTTGTGTATTGTATTTATGATTAAACTATTGAAAAACTAGTATTACTTCTTATCTGCAATTTACTTATTATCTTATCAGCATTGTCAAACTAAGTTGGAAGTCTCTCTCCTGTCAGCTTCCCTGATTTTACATCACTAGTTATATGAAGGCGTTGATGAAATGAAAGCGTAATTTTTCTTCTCGTTAAACAAAAAAGAGAATATTTTTAAGAAAGATTAGAGAGAAGACTAAGATGGAGGGGAAAAAGAAAATGTAGTTTTCACCGAGGCTTGTGTTGATGTTGGTTGCCACAGTGATTGAGACTTGAAAGCGCCCATCTTTTCATGTCTATTGACACTGATAGTTGATATATCACACCTAGCTTGTTCATGTCCTGTTTTTTCTTTGACCCTTTCTATTTCTCTCCTTTCTTTATCATTGTCAAGCACTGTGTTGAAGTATATAGAACTAAGCTTTGAAAAAACAGAGCAACGAAACAAAGACAGACACGGACAGGGAGAGAGAGAGAGTTGTGGATATAAAAATGGGGTCTCTTGGTGGTGAAACTGCAACGAAGAAGGCAATGTGGCTGTATCCTAAAGTTCTGGGTTTTAATCCTTCTGAAAGATGGGGTCATTCTTCTTGCTACTCTCATGGTGCTCTATATGTTTTTGGGGTATGTTACCAATAACATTATTTTCTCCTTTTTTGTATAATCAATGA
>CAODLS012853398.1:0-18235 GCA_948243855.1 Flueggea neowawraea
ACGGATCTGCGTGCCATCTAGGCACCACACTGGTCGGGAGCTGTCCCCGCTCCCCTGATGAGCCCATGGGAGGGCGAAACCAGTAAGCATCGGAGAAGAGAAAGGCTGAACCTCGGGTATGCGCGAGTCCCGGGGTGCCGCACTGGTGAAGTCCCTGCGCTAAAACTCTAAGCCCGTGACACTATGCATTGGGTTATTTCGCTTTCCCAACTGATTGTTCTTTGGCAATTGGCATTGGTTGCGGAATTGAAAGCAACTTTTTTTACTATACGGAAGGCACTGGAAAAGGGTTGGCATTGACTTTGGTTTAGTACAGGGCACACGGGCCGGGTAAAATTTTTTAAAATAAAATAAGGTCGGACTTGGGCTTATGAAATAGCCCGCAGCCCGGTTTGAATATATATAATACATATAATTTTTTATATTATATATATAATATAATATATTAATATTAATTTAATGCATTATGTGTTAAAAATTAGTAAAAATAATGTTAATTATGAATTTAAGAGTTGTTTAATATTTATTAAAGTATAATTTATATAATAAAATATATGTTAAATTATATTTTGATAAAAATAATATAAAATATTAGTTTTTTTCAAAAAAAAAAAATGGCCCACGAACCAGCTCTATCGATTGTGCTGAAAAATCAACCCCAACTCGGCACAGCCCGAGCCTGGCCCTACTTTGGTTAGAGAGTGATTCCTCATATGTGGTGCAACTTTTTAGAACAAAAGCTTCTAGAGTGTGTTGGGCGACTCAATGCAAATTATTTGCACCCATATATTCAAATAAGGTAATCAATTAACAGATCGTTTGACTAATTTTAGTTGTGAAACAATTGAGGAGCATTGGTGACCTTCAGTTGCACCTTTTTATTTGTCATTATTTTCTAATAATTTTAATAGAAAAAATCTTTCCATTTTGTTAATTGTTCTTTATTACATTACCTTTTAGGTTGAATTTTTTGGATATTTATTTTTATTTTCTATTAATAAATTTTAAAGTATAATAGCATGAAATAATTACTTAAATGGTGTCAACCTCTTAAGTGGTGTTAACCTAATTGGGATCACCTATTACGTTTTCTACTTTTGTTGATCTGCTTGTATTCAAAAAAATAATGGCTAAAATATATGAATCGATCCAAGCTAACACTTACAAAATCCAGAGGACACCCATATCAAACTTAAAACTAAAAATGGAATTTCTCAAAAAAATAGATATAGTACATTACCAACAAATTTACAAATTCGATTTACATGCACATCCCCTAAATTAACTTGATGTAGCAACACACTCTCTCTCGCATACTATAACCTTATTGTAAACAATAACAATTTGGTAAATCAATCACAACTTCGTCCTTTCATGGCAAACCATTTGGTATCAACCATGAAGAGAGGCATAATTGTTGATCAAGGCCAGGGCATTACTAGTCAAGTGAGCAATGTTCACAATTTGACCCCTCACAACATTCTTAACGTTCCCATTCATCACCTTCCCGGCGAACCCATCACTGCAAGTATTCTCATCAGTCAAAGCAGAACTAATCCATGTCTGTATATCATTTATCATCAGCCCAAAATCAGATGTTTTAGACTGAACCATCTCGTCAATTGATTTTTGAAGCTCGTCAACTGAGTCACTCAACTCTTCCACACAGTCAACCATGGCTCCTGACTCTCTTGGGTTCAATCCATGGCTCTGAGACAGCTTTGACATCATGACGGAAGTTGATTTAGCGGATGTTAGGGCAACGTTAAGTGCTGTACTGGCTAGGAGTTTGGGACTAAATTGGATTCTGTTGGCATGGACCGACAGGGAACTATAACATAGGCTTTGATATGTTGTTGAACTACATGATGTTCTAATGAATTCTGTGCTAGAATCTGGAAGGATAGTTCTGGCTGCTTCACTTGTACTTGAGTGGAAAATTACAAGAATGGGAAGCAACTGAGCAAGAAATTTGTAAGACAAACCTGCCATTTATGTGTGTCTCTCTAACTCTCTTTTTTCCTTTCTTTCTATTTGGAGCTATAGCTGCTGAAGTGGTGATGAAAGTGAGAATGGAGAGGTTACGTTTTATAGTACTTAACGGAAGCTTATGGGGTTAATTATGGAATTATGGTTTTAGTTATATGATATGAAAGCAATTAATCAAGTGGGCAAGTGGATATAGATGGGGTCAGCTCGAAAAGTATGGGCGATTCTTGTTTTGCTATCTTCAAGTTGAGGCTTATGTCACCTAGGACGGCTCTATTGTTTCCTCCTTCACACAATTGTAATTCGTAAAACTACAAATAGTAGACATATAGTTACATAGACTTCACTGATAATTGGAGTCTCCAGTAAACTTTCTGTTCTCTTAAACAGGGGTGCAATATAATAACTCAATTGCTCAATCCGCTCAATTTGTCCGCAACTAATCTGCAAACTGCGGTTATTTGCAATTTCTATATGTGGTTGTAGATGATGATTAAACAAATTTGCACTTTTGCGGTTTAAAAAAGTAATTATTCGCTAAAATTAAATCACAACTGCACAATCGTCTAGTCCCCTCTCTCTATATACAATGTTAAATAATCAAGAAAGCTAAACGTATAAATGAAGAATTTATGTTTTATTTTGATATTATTAATTTGTGTTTTTCACTATATATTGTGAGTATGGTTTGGGAAACTTTGTGATGCGTTTTACTAATACTATACATTTTGGATACTTGCGGACTCTACTTTGATTATTGAAAGTTCTAGTTATGATACATTTAGCCATTCTTTTTATTGAATATTCAAAAAACGCAGCAAATAACCGCATTCATCTGCAATCGAATCCAAATAACCAACCGCGCATGGCCTAGTGTTAGACTCGTAGGTCATAGCATCCTGATTCCTGAAGCAGGCCAGCGAGTCAAGTTGTTCACAAAAACTTGTACCGATCTACTATGTTATATTATTGCTTCTTCAGATATTTTTTGAATTCAAAGCATGACAATTACTGTGAAAGTTGTCGTTTTGAGATATTTTGGATTGCCAGCAAGTTTTTTTTGTCATAAACTTGACTTACCAGTGCCATTATTTTGGAACATTGTCGGCGGCGGCGTTAAAGCATGTAGATGAGGATTGATTCAAAGAGGCATCACTAAACTGTAATAGATAATTCATTTTAATTAGTGACGTACTATAACAAAATATCTCAAAAACAAATAAGAATCAATTATGCTACTTGCTATAATAATTCAGTAGCCCCATAATTTTGAACAAAAAGGCTACCTCAAAGATGAGGAAAAAAGCGCATGATAAGGTGAGAAGAAATTTATGAGAATATAAAATTAAGAAAGGCATGACCTTTGAAGGCTGAAGCAACTGTGATGGGCCTCTTCAATTAACTAACTGAGATGGGTGATCCACCAAATGCCTACTTCACTTGACCCTACTGGACCATCCTTGCCTCGCCAATTGCAGCCTTTCTCTCGCAATTGGCCTCTCTTTTGGATCAACATTATTTGAATTTATGCCCAAACACTTGGACATGTCGGACAGAGGTAGGCGCCCGCCGGAGAGTTAGATGCGATTTTGTAGTGTAGTGGTATTACAGAAGAATCGACTCAAAAATTATATTTCAGTTTTATTCAAATTTAAGTAGTCCTCCAGCTACAAGCCGACGACTGTATGGATGCAACTGCATCAATGTCTACTCGTTGGGAAATTAGCCTGATACATTATGCAACCTAAAAGCTCATACCTGTCAACAGAACCAGCGAATCCTATAAGTTCTTGAAAATATTTGGAAATTTCACATTCACTTATCCGGGACGTCATGATCTTATGTGTATATTTTATCAACTGAGTTATCCAATTTGACATCAACTGTCTCATATTAGAAATTGCTAATAGTCATTTTTTCCCAGGACTGTTAAAATTATGGCATACAAAGAGAATCATAATAACTGTTTTCAAGAATGTGGCAGATTTCTCACCAGTATTTCTTTCTGACACTTTCTCAGTTCTGTCCCTTCATAAATTTAACATTAAATTAATCTCAACTTTTGTTATTGTGTCCCCCAACAGTTTCTCTGGAAATTACTGAACGATGACCAGCCACTTCCTAATTTAATCTAATATCTTCCTTTCATTGGCATTTTTAGTATACCTTTCTTCAATGACTTTTAGACCCAAGTCACTGAGCTATCTAGTTGCAGAACTACAAAAACTTCATTAACGTGAAGCAGAAGATAGCAAAAAGTTGGTTGCTGGCCTTTAAGATGAGAGAAATCTAGAACTAAAGTCGAAACATGATTTGTTCCGTCATAATTTTGTAATTATTATAAAAGGAATAAAATCATGAAAGAAGAAAATATTAGAGTAAATTATGGAAGTGATAATATCAAGATCAAAAAAGAAAATAAATTGCAGTAGAAGTTACAGCAAAATTGGAAACAAATGCAATAAAAGAAAGTCTTTGAGGGGGTGACAAATCTGTAAATACTGTCTTGGGAACCAAAAAAAATTCAGAGGAACAAAATGCAGACAAAAACACAAACAATGAAAGTCCTTGAGGGGGTGACAAAATCGTAAATACCGCATTGGAGAACAAACCAAATCACGCAGAAACATTTCCTAAAGGGAATGACAAATCTCTAAATATTGCTTTGGGGACCAAAGAAATCACTACAAATCTAGAAAGTGGGAAAAAATTTGCAAGAAAATTTAATGGAATTCAAACGTGACTATTGGTAGTCAAGCAATCAAAATAGTATAAATAAATGCTAGATGCACATAAAAAAAGGACACATATCTCTCCAACACAAAACACAACACCCCTCTAATGAGTTAATTCATCTTTTTTCCTCTATTTGTTCAACTTTAGTCTTTTTCTGTTCTCTATTATATTTTCTTCTCAAGTTTTTGTACTCAATTTTTACTTTCAATAAAACTTCAATTTCATCATTGTGTTCTGCTATTGTTGCTAAAGAGGCAAGAGACCCATCAGAACGAGTTTGTTCATTTGCTCGTTTTCAATCGTTTTGATAAGAAGTCGAGATCTTGAGTGCAATTTTCATTTATTTCAGTTTAGGAATACTATAATTTCTTGACACGCTCTCAATCTACAAACTTACCAAAGGGCAACATTGTTTTCTTGAAGTTCCAACAACAACAAATGGGGAACATGATTACTGATCTTTTATGAGGCAAACTGTGAGTTCACATGGTCCTATCAAATAGTTGTGTCTAGTCTGAACACACAACCACACACGGGTTCACGCCATAACTGAAAAACACATCTTCTACTAAATCGCCAGTTTTAATAAGTTTTCTATTTTGTGATCTATCCCATTTCAGTGCATGTGGATCACTCCCACCCTATCTTTTTTCCCAAAACGATTGGATTGCTTTTGTTCACCACTTACTCATCAATAATTCACCAAGCTTGTGTCCCACAATCTCGCAGTTTCCTTCAGTTTTAGGACAAAGTACCCTTTATAAAGACACCCTTATACCCTTTATCTAGGCCTCATCCCCAAAAAATTCAATGCCAATAATCATCAGAATGGAATCTTTGGCATGTTCAAAACAGTCCTTCAATTTGAATTCCCACAGTTTCGTAATCATTACCATCATTTTTGCCTTCTTTTGGCAGTTGTTTGGCAGAAGAGACTGACTTCATTAAAAATTCATGCAATGCAACACAATATCCTGACTTGTGTTACCAAACCCTATCTTCTTACAATGCCACAATCCAAACAAGCCCTACCCAATTAGCCAATGCAGCTCTATCAGTGACACTAGAAATTGCAGAGTCCTCTTCAAACTTTGTGGTGGAGTTCCGAAAAGCCCACAAATTGAAGCCCAGAGAAGCAGGGGCCATTAAGGACTGTATTGAAAACATGAAAGACTCTGTTGATGAACTTCAACAATCAATGGTGGCAATGAAGAGCATCGATGGTCCTGATTTTGAGATGGAAATGAGTAATATTCAGACATGGATAAGTGCTGCATTGACTTATGAGGATACCTGTATGGATGGGTTTGAAGAACATGCCAAGAATGAGAAAGTTAAGGAAGCTATTAGAAGCCATATTGTAAGAGTTGCCCAGTTTACTAGCATTGCACTAGCTCTTATTAATCAACTCCGTTAATTCCAATTTGTTACCGTTATCTCTTTCTGATATATATGAAATTGTATATATGAATGAACGATGAAAGACTCGCTTTCTTTTTAGATTAGTCATTCTATTTACTCTAATTAAAAATAAAACTCGAGAATCCTTTGTAGTGTAGATGACTCTATTATTATTAATGAACTATAAGGCCGTTGATAAGTAGGCTCCTTTTTTCTTACTTGCACAAATGTAATAATAAAAATAAATGAAAAAAGGAATTCGATTACTTTTGTTATTTCAGTCCAACATGTGGCCTTGGTCCCATGTTGAGAATTTGAGCTGTTTGAAAGAGAAATATTAGTGCCTGTTATGGACTGTAAACGTGACTACTCTCGCCATGCATATCCATCTAATTAAATTTTTGTTTTATTATTTTCTTGGTAATGTCATCCGATTCCTTACACGAAAAATTTAATTCAATTCGCACAACCACACCATATAGATAGTAAAGTTAAACTATTATTCTAAACTTTATGGATCTTTCAATGTACGTACTCTGAGAGATCTCAAATAACTATGATGTAAAATTAATCCCAAAAAAGATCCATATGGGTTAATCTCCTAATAATCATTTTTTCTGATGAACTTTTACCAATAAAGTGAAATAGCCTCGCAATTACATCCTTAAAAAACAATAAAGAATTGTCCAAATTAAGGTTGCGGAAAGACGAAAAAAGAAGTATAAACAGTAGCATGAATTAAGAAGAAAGTGACTCAAATGATACATCAGTTGATGTATTATTGCAGAATGATGATGCAAAGAACCTAGCAAGATCGATCCATTTCGATCAATAACGTAACGGCTTGGAATTGTTATCCTCGAACTTCCTATTTCCTTTTTTTTATTTTTTGTATATATACGTAAATTATAATAGATAGGTGTTAATGTTAAATTATATTTATATTTCCAATAATCTCCATGCACAACGCCTAAGGAGAAGCAACTATTCGCGGCCCCCATAATCCATTGATCAGAGCATGTGTAATCTTCATTACATAATTGATTTACTTGTTTTCGTTAATTAGATACTATTTGACTTTCTTAATTAATAATCTGATGTGTGAGAACTAGCCACGTGTCACGATCTTATAAGATCCGATCCTTTGACTTTTCGTACATTTGCTAATACATCTTTTTTTTTGGCTGGTAATACTTGTGAAGTAATTAAACCGAATTTTAGAATATTCGTCAAGAAAAAAAAGAGATACATCTTTTATTTGAAAATGACAACTTATTGTAGGTAACATGGGCTGTAAATATCATCCTCGGACATTATGACATTAATTGACCTCATTCATTTAATTTTTCTGATTTTGTTACAAAACTCTCATGTGGATGCTGTAGTAGGCACTACAGTATGCATGTTTACATGTACATTTGCACATTCACTTCACAGTTTGGTAAAATATAGGCGTCCAAACTTTTTTAGAAAATGCATACTAAAAATTTACTGTTTTAGAAAATGAATGGCATTCTCAATTTGATAATTCTTTGTGTAGGTGTCCAAACTGTGTTAGAAGATGAAATGGGAATATAAATACTACTCCATATTTTTAATTTCTATAATCTTCAAATTTGATCTGTACATGCACAAACGTAAACATTAAACACCTGACAAGTTTTCGCCTATAAATACTACTCCATATTTTTCTCAGAAATCCATCAGTATTGTTTCAACAAACAGAAATCAAAATGAATTCAATTGTTCTCATATTCCTTCCCTTTAATTTCCTATTTTTGGCATCCTCATCAGCCATAACCACCACCAAAACATCTTCAACCACCACCTACAAAAACTACCTTCAATCGGCTTGCAATACCACAACATACCCTAACTTTGTTACGGCTCTCTTTCTTCCTACGTCTCCAAAATTAAAACCAATGACCTTAACCTCTGCAAAACTGCATGACTGTCACACTGCAGGCTGCCCGAAACACTTCTTCTCTGGTCAAAAAGCTCTCCAAGCAAAAGGGTTTAAGCAAGACTGAACCTTCCATTGTTAAAGACTGCATTGAAGAAATTGGTGGCTCTATTGATGAGCTGAAGCAATCTGTGGCCGTCATGGGAAATCTTAGAGATTATCCTGAAGTGGAATTTCAGCTTGATAACGTAAAAACTTGGGTTAGTGCAGCAATAACAGATGATAATACATGTACGGATGGATTTGACGATGGGGGTAAGGTTCGTACTTCATTGAAGAACAAGATCAGGAGCAGTTTATTGAATGTTGCTAGATTGACTAGCAATGCTTTGTCTCTGATTAAAAAGCTCAATTACTAGTTGGTCTTCCTCGTCTTCTGTTCTTTTTCTTCCACATATATTCCAATTGGGTCGGAAAATTTACACGACTCTTTCAATTGGATTTTTGTGTCCATACATATGAGATGTTAATTAATCGATTACTTCCCGATCAAACGTCATGTAAATATTTGATAGACATATTGTTTGTATTTGTTGATCTAATTAAATCAGCCACACCATACTAAATTTGCGTCGACGACTAATAATGAGAATTAATGTGGCCTGTATAATTAACAGAAGGAAGCAGGCACAACAATATATATCTCAATCTGGTTTGAGTAGCTGTTAATTATTGGTTAACTAAATATATTTTGATGTAATGATGAGTTGTCTTAACAAATACTACTATTTAGTAAGTTTAAATCAGAATTGGAAACAGCATCCATGTGAAAGACACCTCAGAGAATACATTCAAGTCATTCCTACTATGATAGTTGAAGGTCACAAGATCGGATAATAATTTCCTACAATCGCATGGTTGTTAGAATTCCTACAACATTTTTTATGAAGATGCAATATTTCTTATGAATGTGCAACTTTTCCTTATTTTAGTTGTAAAAAATTTTAATATGTATTAAAAATTTTTAATCACAAAATTATAAATATTAATAAAGAAACATTGCACATTGATAAATAATGTTGGAGGAGCAGAAAAAATTATTATCCCACAAGATCTGACCCAGTTGCCCATCCCATGCAAATGCCCCATTTAGATGTTAGTTTTCTTCTCTTGCATGCTCTTGATCCGTTCAGACGCCGAAACATAATTTACCCTTTTTTCCCTGAAAATCAAATTCTGAATCCTTCCGCATATCTCACTTAATTTGCTTTATGTATACTGATTATCAATTATTACAATTAATAGAGCGTGTTCTTTATTAAATTTTTAATAGTTGCTGAAGACTCCAATTAATATATCAACCGAATTGCTAGAGGCGTGCGAAAGCTGTACCGTTGTCACAAAATCAAATCAATAATATATATATATATATATATAAAATATACTAGAAAATTTTCTCATACTTTTGCTAAGTAGATTGCATTGTACATTGACATGTGGTATTTTAATCTCTCCTTGTGGCTTTTAATTCAATGGTTAAGCCTTCTTCATTTACAAATGGCTTCCAAAAATAATTTTTAAAATTAGAACTCTATTGGTGGCTTTAAATACATTATTTAGGCTTCTTCATCTAATAATGACTTTCGTTTGTCTATAAATTCCTGTTGGCACACAATTATAAAAAATTATACTTCTTTTACAACATATTGGATTATTCCGGAGTGTCATTAGGACTCTGTTTTTTTTTTTAATTTTCTAAATAATAGTGTTTTAATATTGAAAATCTAATGATTATTGCTCTTTCAGTTCCTCTCCTTCCATTAATCTCTCCATCTTCTTATAAATATGATTTATGAATATTTAAGTCCATTTTCCCCTCTTTGCTCTTTTTATATATACTATTCTTTTTTCTATTTCATGGGAAAAAGATGAGTCTCTTATTAGTCAAGTTAGTCTAAGGTATTTGTTTAATCAAGTGTCTTTAAGAGAAGCAAGTGTAAGGGACATAAATTCCTCGAGATGCGTTTCCAAGAAAGTTTTGCAACAAAGAGAGCAACAAAGTTGTGCGAGGCAAGCTACTTCATCAAGATTTGTTGGTTTCTTTTCTTAAATCTTAATTATACAATTTTTTGTTTGTAATTTGATTTCACATATACATTGTAAAATATAATTTTGTTATTTTCCCCTTTATTTAGAGAATTTGGAAAAGATAAGTGTATGAATGGGGATAGTTCTTTTTGACTGGATTATTCATATTTTCAACTTTTTCAATGGTTCATTTCTGAAGAGACCAAAAGAAATATTTATGGTCGTCACAGTTGAACATTGAGAGTCAAAGATAAAACTTTTTAGTTCGAAATTTACTACTTTAATAGAGCACATGTAAACTACATTTATTTGTATCAAAAGATATTTTGTTCATATGTCTTAAACATAATATGGGCTAGATTTATATCACCACACATTATCATATTGATGCATCAAATCAATATCAATATTTTGAATTATGACGTCTCCTCAACAGTAAGTACATTTTTAATACTAAATATTATAATAACTCATTTGAAGTACTGTTGCAGGTAGGATATCAGTTTTTTAAAAGAAATTAATTGAAAGGGTGGTGTAATATATGGAATAATTAAAATTGAAAGAGTAATAGTTTGATGAGAAAATTAATGTAAATTAAAGAAATGAATGTAAAAAATTAAATATTTAAAATATATAAACATAAATAAAAAGAAGTCATAAAATAAGAAAATCAGGATGCACGTAATAAAAAAATCTGAAAAAAATCTTATAAAAAAATAAATAGTAAACATTAATTCTAAAATTTTATTTTCACTTTTTTTTATAATTAATTTATTTTCACATAAACAATAAAAAATTTAGTAGTGCGTTTCACGACAAAGTCCTAGCTTCAATTATAATAACTAAATCAATATTGTCTAAAAGGCGTATATCCTTCGAATTCGATACTCGATTGCAGAGAGGGTTTTAGAAAGCTATCTAGTGGAAGGGAAAATATATATGTACATAAAAAATTGTTTTGTTTGTAACTTTTTATTGTTTCCGAATTCGAAATTCCATGATAATTTCCTCATATATTCACGATTTGAGTTTGTAGGAGTTAGGACTTATATGTCGTAGTTTACAGTTTAAGATTTGACGATATAGAAATGGATGACAATTTGAATTGACCGATAATAATCGTGTGATCAATTCATGTATGCATTTCATATGATTATATGCGACATAAATATAATAAAATAAAATTTATGTTAATTATAATATATTGTAACTATGTATTCTGTAATAATGTTACCACGTGGCTTTTCAAAAAATTGTTACCCTCATCTTTGGAGAAGTCCTTAAATGCTTGAAACAGTTACTACCGTTGAATACCTGCCAAAATACTCCCGTCACCTCTGGACTCCAATTGGATCATTAATTTGTCTCCTAACATGCTTTTCATTGGAGCTTATCATTTCTGACTTGAAGCCCATTGTGCTATAGGCTATGTCCATCCAGCCCAATTTCACTAATTCCAGTGGGCATGATTTCTCCTTAGTCATGAGAGACTATCTGTGCTCTTAATCTAAACTCACTCAAAGGGAGACAAGCCAATAACAAGTGATCTTTGAGCCGAATTTCGATGTTGATTTATTCGAGTTTGAGTATGAGCTTATACGTGAGATAATTATGCAACGTGTGCCAATATAAATATTTTGATTTTAACAAATAAAAATATCAATTTTTGAATTGCTAAAATGCTAACATTTTTAATATTCAATTGTCCAAATGGCATACTTTTAATATTTAGTTGAAAAATACTACATTTAATTAAATAAAAGTCATTTCTTTCTTTCATTTGGTTATTTTTTCTCTCTCCTCTTCTTTCACACTCTCATTTCTCTCTCATCCTCTCATATCTCAATCTCATCCCTAAAACCTTAACAACTTGAAACCTTTCGTTACTGCCACCACCCTTACCTATTCGCTCTCTCTCTCTCTCTCTCTCTCTCTCTCTCCTCTCTCATCCCCCCTTTTCTCTCTATCGGCTTCACGTCTTATCTCCTTCATCTATTCTCTCATCATCATTGCTCAATCTCTTCTTCTCTCATTGGTCTAGTTTGGTAGGATGTCTCTCATCGGCCTCCTCTTTTTGACGCTCTATTCGTAGTCTCTAGGGCAGTGGTGGAGTGCGATGTGGTCGCGGTGATGGAGTGCGCATCGGTGTGAGCGGCAGCTAGGGTAAAAAAACCTTAGTTGCTGCTTTTTTTAAATTACATAATTGGCCTTGCTTTAAAAAAATAAAAAAAGTCTCTGTTATTCATTATTTAATGTGAAAAGACATTTTAAAAATTTTCTTTGTTTAGCTTATTTTGTTGATTTTAATTGATTTTTTTAAAATTAATTTTCTGTGGGGTGATTTTTTTGAATTATTTTGATTTTCTGTAGGGACGACTACATTTGGATACTCGTAGATATATTCAGATACATTTGGAGATTAAAAAATTATATAAAAATTAAATTTTGGATACTATAAAAAATAGAAATTTGGATATATTTTGGAGACTATCAAAAAATTGTGAAAATTATATTAAAAATTGTAATGTTAAGGCATTTAATTTTAAAAAATATTATATCAAAAAATTATTAAATAAAATTTTATGTAAAAAAATTGTGATTGAGAGACATTTGGATACATTTTAAGATATTCTGAAAGATCAGATTTTTTCTCCCTTGCAAAAAAATTAATTTCCGCAAAAATATCACGATTTTTTGAAAAAATGACATTTGTCAAATTTAGTTTGTCTTATCTGACATTTTTTATGTTTGAAAACTTGAATGATATTTATTAAAATCTAAATTTTAATTTAGTATAAATGTTAAATTTTCCCCTTATAAGTTTAAACTTGTCCCAAAGTTTGTTGTAGATTTGTTTATATTAAACTTAAATTTGACTCGAAGTCGATTTATTTTAAATTCAATTTAAATTTGTGAAGTCTCGTTTTTAACTCGTTTAATTGGAAAACAAATTAAATTCATTTAGGAAGTAAATTTTTAAGTTGCCTATCTATCAATTAGGACAAATTTTGTATATATTTAATTAAAGTGTGTGTACACTCGGTGTTTTTTTTTGAAATGTTAAACTCAGTGTTTATAAGTATACTATTGAGTTCGTTTTTAAATCTAGTATTGAATCTGCTTTCGAATATTTTGTCAAGCATTTTTATGAACTTTTTTAAATGTTTAAACTTGTCAAACTATAAAAAAATTGTTCGAATTTAACTCGTTAATCCAACTGAATAACAACAAACTCTTGTTGAGTGTAATACGAAACCACACTCGAACTTGGCTCATTCAAACCCTACTTCCAACTTCTATGTTTGTTAGTCGTCAAGTGGAGTGGGCTTACCCCATTAGGCCTCTTACATCAACATATGAAAACTTAATTAATAAGATGAGTGTATTTGGACGTGCTTTCAAGTATGTCGAATGCTTACATCTCACGAGGCGGTTCGTCCTTGATTTTCTATTATTCTTGGAGTCTCATAAACGGTTGTAGGGAAGGAGTTAGGAAAAAGAATTGATGAAGGTGAAAGGAATAAATAAATAGAGCATGGAAGCTCCTTGTGAGTGCCAATTTGCAAAATATTCAGAGAGAATGCATGTCAGATGCCGACATTCTCCTTTACTTATGCTGTGTGTTTTAGTAATAGATTTTGATTTGATTTTTGTACCAATTAATCATTTTTTTAATTATTCGCTTTCGGTCATTTAATTAGAAAAAAACCTCATCCACGTGGCTGCAATCACTCCCAGTCCCCACACACTGACCCACATTTGTCCGCTTCTAAAGTTCTCTTGTTTTTCTTTCACACTCCGTACCACAATAAAACACCAGTAAAATTAACACCGCCCATGGCAGCTTTTTTTTTTAAAAAAAAGAAAGAATAAAGAGCACTTAATTTTTTACTTTAATTTTCGAAAAAATAAACCCATTTGCAATTAATCGGTTGATTTGATGCTTATTTTGGATTCTGACACTTCTTCCACCATCAATCAAGGGATTCTCACCCAGCATATCCGGATTTGGGAATTGAAGTTGACATATTTATTTAAAATTAATTGTCTTTGATGGATGTCTTAAGTGGCTGGGACCCCTATTTCCTTTAATGACGCCAGATTTTTTCAAGTGTAATCACCCATTATCGAATATGAATTGATCACATGTAACCCAACTCATTTGAGACATTCAGAATCCAAGAAAAATGACTCAATGAGCTAAACAAAGACTAAACGAATGTGAAGCTAAATTAAAGAAAGAAAAATGTGGAGTTAAGATTTGTTTCATAATATAATATGTATATTATCACTCAATACATACATCAAAACTAGAGAGCTTTTAAACAACTCCCAACCAAAACAACACTTGATTTGATTACATCTTGGTAGCAAACTTGTTAATCAAAGCCAAAGCATTGCTGGTAACTTGGGCAACATTTTCAATCCTAGCCTTAATTGAACCCTTAACCTTTCCATTCAAAGCCTTCCCTGCAAACCCATCAACACACGTGTTCTCATCAGTCAAAGCAGCACTAACCCATGTCTCGATATTGCTCAAGTGCCACTAAAACTCCTGCCTGTTCCCCTTCCCCATGCTCTTCAGCTCCTTCATGTACTTGCCAAGCCTGTCCACAGTGTCATCAACCTCTTCCAGGCAGTCCTTAATGGCTGCAATCTCTCTGGGCTTAAGACCCTTGAACTTGGTCAGCTTGAAAACAAAGGTTCTGGTGCTCTGAGCCCTGGCAAGGCTCACAGACAAGGCGGTCTGGGCCAGTTGACGCGGGTTTTTCTGGATGGAAGTGGCAAAGACTGAGAGAGATTGGACACAGAGTGACGGGTATGTGGTGGCACTGCAACAGTCCCTGATGAAGCTGGGGGCACTGGAGCTTGGCGCTGATTCTGTTATCGTTGACAGGTACAAAACAGAGAGAAGGACAAGGAGGGCTGGTTTTGGCATGGCCATGTTTTGAGATTTGGGAAAGTGAAGGGAAGACTGGTGGGTGGTTGTGCTCCGAGGAGTAATGATTTTATAGACGAGCCACCTTTAAGACACTGTGTGTAGCAGTGTGGGGTCATCTACGGATGTTTGCTAACTTGCACCTCATGCGCTGGAGGGACAACAATTTGTCAATTTAGTACCAGCCAAGGGAAAATTATTTTGGAGATCTAGATGGCCAATCCAATTTCTTCAACTTTTATTCTACCGACATGAACATGACTCAGCCGAACTTGGAAATATCTCTTAAATTAATAAAAGAAAATAAAGTAGTGATTGAGCATGGATGTTTTGGAAGGAAGAAATTGGAAATAGCAGTCGGTGTAGAAGCATAGGGTACGAGTATTAAATTAAATTCATGTGGGAGCAGCTGCAGATCTAAATTCGATTTATAACATAAGTCAAAATGAGGTGAAAACAATTTAATTGGTTTGTGGGAAAAAGTGATTTAAGAAAAACAGATCCAACGATTTGTCAACCATTGTGACCCATTGAGTCATAATAATTCCAGCTGATTACATACATTTTCAGGAAACATGAAATGAAACACAGAAATTCTGAACAAAGACATCGATTTTGCATTCTAATAGAAATCCAACTTACTCAAGAAAATAACAAAAAATATCCAATAAAGGTGAAAATATCTAATAGCTACGGTTTCAATGTGAAACCAAATTTGACAATTTTGTCAAACTGTCAAAGTTCATACGCCTTTTTCAACATTAGCCCCACTATGATCCGAGCAGTTCTTCTGATCCTTCCTTTTTCAATGATTTTCAACCTTTTTTTAGTTCATTTCTTTTTAGAAACCCAGTTCAGAAACTAAAAAAATAGTCTTCATCCGTAATCATCGGATGCCCTAACAGAAAGCATCGATTATGCACGACAGTCTAAACACCTGTTTTCACATTTGAGAAAAATGCCCAGATAGGAGTACCAGAAGATGTCGGAGTCACCTTATGAACACAAGTCAAAACTATGGAGTTGAACATGTGTCAGCTTATTTATTGTATACATTCTCCGAACTTCCTAATAACCAGTTCAAAAATCAATTTAGTATACAAAATTCCTTAGATTCCAGCAAAAAAATGAGTATTGACTAAGGTTGACCTTTTGTACAGCGGGCTCCTGCAAAAAGTTAGTCCGTCTGAAATCCTTCTTTGCAACAACAATAAACGAGAATTTCACCATACCAAATCATTGTTTCAGCTTTACCCTGTGCCTGCGGCCTTCGAGATGAACATTTTAAGTGCTCCTCCAAACTCAAATTGAATGGTCGTCGGCATGCTGGTGAAGCATGAGTTACTTCGTTCATTAAAGGTGAAGCTCAACTCTTTCAGTCTTTTAGAGTAGCTTGGCTAAGACAAGCATTTTTATTCAATTCAGCATATGGCAATTCCAATCCTCTGTCAATCATCATTGTTCTCTCTCTCTCCACATCCTCCAACCTATTTGCTTTACCATAAATCTTCATCAAAAGCTCAAAATTGTGCTCATTATCCGGTTCCAACTCAAAAAGATTTTGAGCTGCAATCTCTCCAACATCGACATTTCCATGGAGATAACAACCATATAGCAATGCTCCCCAAACAGTTGGACCAGCCTCAAACTCCATTTCATCAATAATGATTCAGTAAGCTTTACTGATAAACCCTGCCCTCCCATGGAGGTTCACCATACAAGCATAATGTTCCATGATTGGTTTTATAGTATTGACACAAATGTAACTTTATCCGGCATCACACCATACCTCTCCATCCGATCAAAGTAGGTTATTGCTTGACGGGATTTGCAATGGGAAGCAATTATAGAATTCCACGAAACAACATCCCTCTCAGGCATGTGATCAAATAATCACCGCGCTCGATCCAACTTCCCACTATTGGAGTAACAAACGATCAGCGAATTTACGGTAGACAAATCCCATTCCAATCCTCTCCTAACAATCCTTCCATGAATTTGAGTGACAAGCTTCAAAGACGAAGACATATTAGCAAGAATAGTAGAAATTGCCACCGAATCAACCTTTGTCCGGGCCTGAATCATTCTACTGAAAGTCTGTAATGCCTCCACTTGCAGCCCATGACGAACATAGGCAGTGAGCATAGAATTCCAGGAAATGGAGTCCTTGGAATCAATCATATCGAACACCCTTCGAGCCTTCACAATATCACCACATTTCGCATACATATTCACGAGCGCATTGAGGACAAGCCCATCATTCACAAACCCCAAACGAACCACATCCCTGTGCACGGCTTCCCCAATTTGAACCGAACCAATCCGGCCGCAAGCTTTCAACACGCCAGGGAAAGTGAACCGGTCCGGTTCAACCCCTTCTTCTTCCATTTGAAAGTAGAGCGCCAATGCATCTTCATACAAACCCAATTCAGCGTAACCTGCAATGAGCGAGTTCCACGGAAACGCGGACTGATCTCTCTTAAACATTTGATCGAACAACTGATGAGCTTCATCCATGTACCCACACGACGCATATAACCTCAACAATTTCGATGCAATGCCAGTGTTTTTAGCCAATACCGAAACGGGTAGCAATCGGCGAATCCTGACTCCATGTTCAATTGAATTTAACAGGTAACATGTCTCGAGAAGGGAAGAGATGATTTCAAGTTCGATAGCTACGCCGTTTTGGAAACAGCGTTCGAGATCTTTGATGACAGCGTCAAGGGCTTGGAGTTTGGTCTGGGGGTAAGGTTTGGAATTGACTAAGAGCGGAGTTGGGGATGATTTGGGGAAAGAGAGAGGGGGGTTGGAAATAAAGAGTTGTTGTCTTTTTTTCAGTTGTTTCTGTCTTCTAGCTTTCCTGTCCCTTGCAGCATAGTGAAGCACCATTGACGGCGAAATCAGAGTTTGGTGTTGCTGGAGAATGTTCACCATGTCTTAGAAATGGGTATCGCAGAGGAACAAACAATCACAAACTGGGTCAATGAAAAATTATAAAGAGTCAAAGCGTAGAAAGGACAAAGAGGCAGAGCCACAAAAATATGGGTCAATGAAAAATTCTATACATGCATTTTCATCAACGCTTTTTCAACATTTTAAAAGCCATAAAACTAGAAAAAAAAATTAACGAAAAAACACAAAAATCAAGAAAACGAAATGTCACCATCTATCCTTGC
>CAODLS012853878.1:0-13127 GCA_948243855.1 Flueggea neowawraea
ATAATCAGTAAAACGTGATTATCCACTTAGCAACATACTTATCTTTAATTCATTATCATTCCCATGATAATGATCGATTAGGGACATTTAGAATAGTATTCCTTTTATCTCTACGGTTTTACTATCAAGTCACGCACTTGATGGCATAAAGAAGAATAAATTATTCATGGAGTTTTATCTTCATAAAACAATATTTCATAGAAATGAAAATGCCTCTTTATTATTAAATAAACCGAAATAACAATGTTTACATGATTGGGCTAGGGCACAAAACTAACACTTAGGAGAGAGCGGAGAGAGAGGAGTGGCGTGAAAGAGAAGAAGAGTTTTAGATTTAGGGTTTGAGCGGCGTGAAAGAGAAAAAGAGAGTGGGCCCAAACATTCAGTGTTGCGACAAATTCGTCGAAAAAATTTACTATTGCGACGAATTCGTCGCAAGCAGAAAATTCCCAACCCCTGCCGAAAAATTCAATCAAATTTTGAAAGGGGCCGCGTAAAAATTCACTGTTGCTACGAATTCGTAACTAAAATTTGCGACGCATTCGTCGCAATTTCCATTTTTTGCGATTACTTCGTAGGAAAAAAAGTGAAAAAATAATATTTACGAAAAAACCAATATTTATGGTATTAAAAATTTCTAGAAATTATTCAACGCTTTTTATTTAAATTAATATCACAAATTAATTGTTTGTAATTTTCTCCCTAGTTTTGATTCTTTTATTCTAATACGAAAATTCTTTTATTCTGATACAAAATTAATTTTATTTTAATTAACCTTACATTATAAAATTAATTAACTTTATAGCCTTACAACTTAAAAATAAATTAATTATATAACCTTACATTATAAAATTAATGGCATTTTAATTTTAAATTTAAATCTTAAATTTAATAAAATGTTTTGCGACGAATTCGTTGCAAAAATAGTGACGAACTCATCGTAATTTTAATGTTGCGACGATGTTGCGATGAAATCGTCGCTATTTTTAAGAGGAATTTGTCACAAGGTCCCTTTTTTCAATTTAATTCAATTTTTTTGTTGAAAACAATTAAGTGAATTATAATAATTGGACAAATATTGTAATATATATATATATAGTGGGAAAATAAATTTAATGGCATTTTAATTTGAAATTTAAATGTCAAATTTTTAAAAAATGGTTTGCGAGGAATTCGTCGCAAGGTTCCCTTTTCCACTTTAATTCAAATTTTCCATGAAAAGAATTAAGTAAATTATAATAATTGGACAAATATTGTAATATATATATATATATATATATATATATAGTGTGAAAATATTGTAATTTTTACCCTAGTTTTGATTCTTTTATTCTAATTAATTGCTAGAAATTATTACCCTAATTAATTCAAAAATATATTTATGTTTGGAATAAAAGAATCTAAACTTGGGTGAATGTTTAAGACATATAACATTTGAGTAATTTTCAAAACTTGGGTGAAAATTTAAGAAATATATCATTACAAACAATTAACTTGTCATATTATTGAAATCAAAAGCATGAATTTTACAATTAATTTATAAATATAAAATAAAGGTAAAAGTTTTTGCAAAGAAATCACATTTTCTGTCACAAAATATTCAACCCAAACTTTTGCGACAAATTCGCCTCAAAATTGCGATAAACTGAATTTCATCGCAAAAACGTCTTTTTTCTTGTAGTTCATTAACCCATATATGAAAATTTTTCTTTCTTTCTTTTTTTTTTTGTCGTCGCATGAATAATTTCATGTGTGTGTGTCTCTGAACGACAAGGTAGTTTTTGGTGCTTGAGTTGATAATACATGCAAGAATATGGTGGAAACAAAACCATAAATGCATTCACTTTGTCTCTATTAATTTTTTTTGTGCTAATCTGCATGTCATATTTAAATTGTTAATTATCAGAATCACTGCAAAAAATCACAAAATAGCGTTGAAATAATTTCGGTGCAAACAAATAAACATTGTCGCTAAATCTGTTATCGGTCTAATCTCCCTCGCAATGTTTTATCGCCAATTTAAGCATCACAAAAAAATTAGTGACGGAAGTTGTCGCCAATTTTATTTAGAACAGAATTTCGTCGCTATTTCGTGAATGATGCGGTCCAAGAGATGGCGTGTGTATTCTTGGAGAAATTCGACAAATTGAAGTGGTAGGAGTTTCGTAATTTCGGGGACTTTTTGGCATTTGAATCTTGGCATTTTAGGGACTTGATTCAATCGAAAACGGGCCAAAGAACAATATTCACCTTTCGGCCAAATTCCATCATTTAAGCCTCAAAAATCACATTTTACTATTTTTGGAAAGTTTTCAAGTTTTACAACTTTTAGGAGTCCCAGTTTTTTGTGCCATTTGTGTCGTTTGTCTTTATTTTCTATCCATTTTTTGGTTTAGGGTTTTTAGACTCTTTTCATTTTTAACAAATTTTAAAATTTGAGTAAGCAATAAAGCACACAATCAAGAATTCAATAAAGAATTAGCTCAAGAGTAGGTATGGATGCCATAAGCAAAAAGATTATATAACTTATTGTAGTCTTCTATATATTCTAAAATCTAAAGTGCAGGTCATGAAAGCAAAGGAAAATCATATGCCACCTAGAGGCTAACATATGCATACTCCTAAAAACTATATGCTAATGCAAATACATCAAAAAGATGAACAAATAAAAAAATAACTAAAATTAAATGCAAGAGAGCTAAAAAATTTATTTACCATGGAAAATGCAAATGCGAGCTATCTTAAATGCAACCTAAACTGGATGCAAGTGCAAAACAAAATGTGATACATAAAATAAAAGACCTGATATAACATCATTGCCGACTAAGATTAGTTTAACGTTATTTCCAACAGAGAGATTTGGGTCACTTAGGCTGTAAAACGGCCCATTCGTCTGGCTCCAAATATTTTCTCAATCTCATGTCGTTAACCTTAAGTGGTTCATTAAAATAGTCAAGAAAAAAATATCACCACATGCATGAATTTTAGATATTTTGAAAGGGCCAGACCATTTGCATTTGGGGTTCCGAAGAATGTGATTCTTAAGGCCGCATATAAGACTTTTGACCGAATGAAAACCCACCCATTGATCTTAAATCACCGCATTCCTTCTTAAAATTTTTGTTAATGCTCGAATCTCCCTCATTATGTGTTGTTTTAGTAATTGCTTTGATTTCATTCAATTTAGGTTCATTAGAAGGATCACCTAACTTTGCACACATATCTTTACTCAAGGGTTTCATTTGAGAATAAAGAGTGAGCATGCAACAAGATTCAACAAATTTAGACTCACCATAAGGATCTACATAAGACTTATCAAATTCATCCGATTTCAAAGGTTATAGATATTAAATTCTTGTGTTTCCTCACCCAACCTAAAAGTCAATTTCTCATTTTTAACATTAATTAATGCCTTTCAGATTGGTAGGAATGGTTGACCTAAAATGGCAGGCATTTATATTCCCTCATCCACATCAAGAACGATGAAATCTTCAAAAAATAAAATTTACTTACTTTCACTAGCAAATTCTTGACAAGACCTAAGGGATACCTAATGGTCTTGTCGGCTAATGGGCAAAGAACACATGGGTAGGCTTCAATTCACCAATTCCTTACTTCTTAAACAAAGTCAATGGCAGTAAATTAATGCTCGCTCCCAAATCGCATAAAGATTTAGAGATACTTACCTTGCCAATGGGGCATAGGATGGTAAAGCTTCCTAGATCCTTAAGGTTTGAAAGAAGCTTCTTTTGAATGATGGCACTACACTCCTCCATCAATAGAACGGTTGCAAACTCCTTTAGCTTCTCCTTGTTGGTAATCATTTGCTTCAAAACCTCACAGTTAGGGCCTACACAAAGGCATATTCAGCTCAAGCTTCTTAAAAATTGCTATAAATTGTCAAAATTGTTGTCTTTTGCATGATTTTA
Organism: Flueggea neowawraea; assembly: GCA_948243855.1. Lineage (NCBI taxonomy): Eukaryota > Viridiplantae > Streptophyta > Magnoliopsida > Malpighiales > Phyllanthaceae > Flueggea > Flueggea neowawraea. The sequence goes on from CAODLS012853878.1 coordinate 3,930, forward strand.
AGCTTTTAGGGGAAAGGGATAGGAGGGACATAAGCATTAACATCATCGCCCTTTACATTTGAAGAGAGCTCTTGTTCCTTTCTCTTATCTTCATTGGACTCCAATTCACCTTTTTGTTGTTTCACCTCAACTTCCTTCTTTTGTATAAGCTCTACTACCACTTAGTCTGCAATGATGTTACCCAAAGCTCTCTTGTTCCGAAATAACGTTAAACTAACCTTAGTATGCAATGATGTTAAACTAGGTCCTTTATTTTATGTGTTACATTTTGTTTTACAGTTGCATCTAGTTTAGGTTGCATTTAACATAGCACATATCACATTTTTCATATTGAATAAAGTTTTTAAATCCCTAAGTCTAGGTTTTTTTGGTCAACTGCAACCCACCTATGTTAAATAAAAGGTGGCTAAGATTTGGATCCTCTTATATTTTGATGATGAACAAAACGTGGTAAGAAGATATGATCAAGAGAATGCAAAAATACAAGGTGATTGGGTTCAAGACAGGTCTTACTCGAGTAAGCCAATAACCTACTCGAGTAAATTAATTTCCACATGCATAATGAAATGACATTTTCACTCGAGCAAGTTGGAATCCACTCGAGCAAAGAGAAGACCCAGAAGAATCACTGGACGAGGTTCTACTCACGTAAGAAATGTTCCATCTCAAGTGAGTGAAGGTTCAAGAGTGAATTAGAGATTATTTAGAGTGTTGAAATCACGAGATTTGAATATAATGGACAAAATTCACATCTAGTCGAGTAAAAACTATTTCTACTCCAGTAAGTCTTAAATGGAAGGAAATCAAGCATCAAATACACTCCAACAGTCATATGGGCTCGAAAGGCTATAAACACTTGAAGAAAAAGGCAGAGAAGTATAGATGATCATACGCTTTCAAGTCCTAAACATTTTCATCATTCCATCGACCCCAAAACACCAAAATCAAGCTAGAGAGAATATCATCAGCATCAAGCAAACACATTTACTCATAGCATAAAGCTTTCATTGTAAACATTGTGTAAACACTTTAGGTATGTGAAAGGCTTGTTGTGAGCCTTAGAAAACAACATTGTAATGGATTTAGAGATGTGAGCCGTAATCAACCTTGTAAGCTTTAGATGTGTAGGCCTAAGAGAGAATCAATATCAATCTTGTTGTAAGGATTTGTTGGATTGAGCCTGTAACACCTGACATTTTCAAAGTCTTTATAACTCGATAAAATAGTCTTTTTGGAACAATTTTATTCATGTAAAATAGATATGGTTTTCATTTTTGAAATAAATATAATTTAGCTTACATCAATATAGTTATTTTATTATTTTTGTTAAACATATTTTTAATTTGCAGATGAAGAAATACATTTTGATTTGTTTTACAACTTTATGTGTGATTTTATTCATCGATTCCTATTAATTAAAATTTTCATCTTTCAATTTGAATTAGTAATGTAACACTTTGAATTTTACAAAAAATAAATAAAAGGGTATGCATTTTATTTTCTTTCAATTTATTATCTTCAATGAAAAATTTATTTATTTAAATAAAAAAAAAAAAAGAGAAGACAAGACTTTGTCGTTTTGCAACAACCAAAAAAAAAATTAATCAATGAGTTGCCGTCAAAAAAGAAAAGAAAAGAAAAGAAAAGAGCATTAAAACGGTGCACTTTGGTTAAGAAAAGAAAGTCTGCCATTTTTTTTAAGACAAGCCCGACACCATCCACCTCATTTTCACATTTCTTCCTTCATCCAATCACACTCTAACTCTCTCTAATTCATCTCTAGCTCTCTCTCTTGCTTCTCTTCGATTTCCTTCCATCAAATCAAGGTAAATTCTCTTGCTCTTCTCATTCTTTCTTTATTTTCATTGAAAAATCAAATGGGTGTTATTAGGGTTTGGTTGGGTGACGGTTTTGAATGATTTATTTTGATTTTTTATGTTCATTTTTTATGAAATGATGATGGATGTTGATGTATAATGCTAGAGTGGGTGTAGAAATGAAGTGAGTTTTGTTTGGATTGGATTAAATGTGGTGTTTTGTGTTGGGGGTTGGTGGAAATCTGAATTTTTGAATTAAGAATAGTGGTTTGATGATGGATTTGAATGTTTGGATGGTTGAGTTGATTATTAGGAAGTGTTTAAGCATTGAAGTGTTGATATTTATGTTGTTTAAGTCATATTTATATATGAGCTTGATGGAGCTACGGATTTGATGACAAAAGAGGGTATTTTTTGATTAATGGTTGATTGATTTGTGTAATTAGGAAGTTGACTAAGGTTAGAATGATGGTGGGTTTGTTGGTTTTGTGAGATAAGTGCATGGGTTTTATATGAGTTTGATGAAAGATTATATTTTTTATGATAAAAGGATGAATTTTTATGATTTAAGAGATAGCTTTGGTTTGATTATGGTTAGTTCATGTGAGGAGGCTGGGATTGATTGAGGAAATTGTTGGTTTGTTGACGTTGTTAGAATTGTAAAAATGGGTTTTAAGATTTATATGTAAAGGTTGAAATTTTATATTGCCAGGTGATTTGTTTGGCATTTTTGAGGTTCGATTTTCGGCGAAAGTGTTCGATTTTCGTTCGTAGTAGGATTTTACCGTTATGGGTTAGAAATCACATTTGCACTGCATATACATTCTGTATTGCCACAGTACAATATTTGACTCAGTTATAATAAATTTTTGTTCTCAGTTCTATTTGATTTTTTAGGGACCAGTCATTTACCGGTGGACCACAAATGAATTATTAGCTCGCGTCTAAGTGAGTGGATAGCAGCGTCAGACACATAGGCTGTATCTTCTAAAATTATATGTTTTAGGATGTATCTAGACTTGGCGTTTAATTTGGAATAAATAAAAGATAGAAAATCCTAAAAATTTAACTTACGTGAAAACCTCTGTAGTGGAAACTTATTTTTTTCCTGAGAAATTTTGATGATTTATGAAATAAATATTATGATTTAATATTTATTTTAAATTTCGGTAATAACCATTTGTTATTGATTTCAAGTTATACTCTGTAGAAAATGTTCTTTATGAATTTAAAAATATTTTTCGAAACAAATGATTTGTTCTGTAATAAATATGTTTTCTACGATAAACATTCTGTTGTGAAGTAAATAAAAGGATGTTCTGAAGTAAACATTATGTCTGAAAATAAATGTATTTTGGTATAAATACTCTATTCAGTACTTTGAATATTTTTGAATAAATATTTCAATATGTTTTTTGTAAAACATTCTGATATGTGACACATAGCTACAAAGTACGTAGCCTTTGGTATACCAATACTCTGACAAGGTCTTAGTTACCGAGGTAAAGGGGTGACCGTGTGTCCGGCTATATACATGTCCTATTCAGTCTGGTGGCAGAGTCCACATTATTATTCTGTCTATTTTTGGTCTCATATCTGTTTTTGATATACAATATATGGTACATATATTCTGTATGTTTCTGCATGCTGTTTGCTTTGGGTGCAAACATTTTTTTAATGAATTTATGAGCTGGTATTTTGAATTCTTGTCTAAAAATATTTAAAGAATTTCTCTCTGAAAATATTTATGAAATTTTTGTCTGAAAATATATATGGAATTTCTCTCTCAAAATATTTATGGAATTTCTCTCAAAATAATTTGAAAAAATAATATTCTCTGAAAATATCTTGGAAACTAAATATAGTTTTACATCTAATTCAATTTGTTATTTGATTTGTGTGACGGTTATTGTTTGTCTTATTTGCGAAAGATTTCGAAATGAATTTTGGAATTACTATTCGGTACATAGTGTGTATACTTTATATCTGCATGTGATATTTTGAGTTGTTTTCAAAACGGTCTCTGTGAGACATGTATGAGACAATCTGAAGTGTTATCTTTCACTGGGTTCTTACCCCCTTCTTTTTCCTTGTTTATTTTTATTTCATCTCTCAGGTGTTCTTGATAGCGGTCGTTCGATCTTCCGCACTCAGTGAGGTACTTTGTCAGCAGTGAGTACCCTATTGTTCGGGCTTTAGTTTCTATTATGTTAGATGTTTCACACCGGTAGTGGGTTGTGAACATTGTATCTGTTAATAAAATGATTAGATTGTTTTTAACTATATTTATTTATTTAGTATTTTGATATATCAGGTATATTTTATTATTATTCGATAATACTACTTTCAAAACTTATTATCTGTTAAACGGTTTTAATATGACTAATAATCCGGTTAATAATGGAAATTTAGGTATTTGTTCAGTTTTCTGATGTTTGTGCGAGATGGGTCGGACTCCCTTAGATGATTCACCTCATACGCCGGTCATGGTCCGGAAACGGGTCCTGACAGAGCTGGAATCAATTATCATTGTAGTGGATTTGGAAAATTGATAGGGTGTTAAACCCACCAAAATATAATTAATCTGTTCAAAAAAATATTTGTGTATGGCAGTGAAAAAGGTCGATCCACAGAGATTTGTAAAGTTTATTTACTTGTCGAAAACACAAAAACAAAATAAAGAATATAAACAAGAAATGTAGTGAACGAAGATTAAATAACTAAACAGACAAAAATAGTAAATTAAAGTAAAGAGAATAAACAATAAATGCAATGAACAGAAATCAATAGGAATAAATGTCTTGCAGAGGTATTTAATCTGTTCAATCCTTTCAGTTGATTACAGACACAAAAGATAAATATCAAGCTTTCGAATAGACAGAGTTGTAGTTAATGGTGAAGCACTCAATTAACCAATATCTTATTACTTAATCGATAGCCCCAGGACACATTGCAGACTATTTTCCTAACCACTAGACAACTATCGGGACGCCCTGCAAGGTCTAATCTTTGGCAGCAGTAAATCATTTAAATCAGATCATTTAGTTCCATAACAACAAACAATGCTCAACCACATAAATTCGTGTTATTCGTTTTCTAGATTAAGACTAATGTGATGTACTCTCAATCCTAAATAATAATATATTATTTCAACTAATCAATCAACGAGCTATTATCAATCAACCAATAAAAATAATAATAAAAGAACTAGAGCACAGTTCCTGAATAAATACTCAAAATACTCAATAACATATAAAAACACAAGTCTCACAACATATTATGATCGAACCTTGAAAATACATCGACTAAAGAATTATTTAGCTACTCAAACAAAAAAAAAACATGCAAAATATGAAAAAATATAGTTAAGGTGCATTCTGCCCCTTTACAGCAATCAAAAACCTTTCAAATAATGACTTTAAGAGAGTATTTATATGTATTCTCCCTCAAAACCTAATCCTAATATAAATAGTATTGATAAAATAATAATAATAACCCTAATATATTATTTCAGCAGTAAAAATAGGTCAGCAGCCTTCAGACACGTCCATGAGGCTCAACAGTGAAAACACACGGTCCAATGCCGAATAAGTCAGTCCAGTCAACGCGTCGCTATGGCATGACCATGCTAAAGTGCAGTCAATGCTGAAATACGCCCAAAATAGCTTCAAATCTTCGATGTTTCACCAACATTCCACCTAAAAATACCAAAGAAGCAAAAAGACATAAAAAGACAAGAATAACAATAATTTATTATGCAAAACAAACATAAAATACAACATTAAATATGCCTAAAATACAATCTATCAAAAATCCTAAGTGGGGAACTTACTTAGTGGACGTAGGTAAAGTTGGTTGAACAACTCTAAATCATTGTGTTCATTATCTCTCTTCTCAACTCATACAACTCCATCAAAGGAAGACCAAAATTTCTCCAACAACCTAGTACACTACCCCTTAAATTGGATCAATGTCTAGCACTCTTGCATTTAATTTAACTATTTTTTCATTTGTTCATGCTTTTCATGTATTTGCATTAGCATATAGCTTTAAGAGCATGTATATGTTAGCCTTAGGTGGCATATTATTTTCCAAGTCTATTTCATTTAATAAGCAATTTTTCAATACCCATCTTGAATCAATCCCTTAGTTATAATTTCTTTTGCATTTTATTCAATGATTCCTATATAATGACAACAACTTCATTTGTATTTGATTTCCAGACCAATCACCTTTCCATTCCACAAAGACATTTCACATTTTAATTTTCATGTTATTCTATCTAGAGTTTTAGGTTTGTCCCTATTACTAAAACTAACCCAACACGGTCCCTATAGCTGACTTTTCAATTTAACTTCACTTGAACAACCAGTGTTTCTTCCAACTTATCTGGACTTAAACAATTCCAATTAAATCACCGTAAATTTTATTTAAAGATAGACACTATAAACATTCTGTACATATAAAATAAGGAAAAATAATTTTAAGTCCTTGAGGTTTGCCTAATTAGCAGGTTAGTCCTTGTTTTTTTTTTGTGAAAGCACATTAAACCTTCAAGCATTTTTAGATTGACGGCATTAACGGAAAAACAAAGTTACCTAATTACCCTTCCTTGAAAATGAAAACCCATAGATCCAATCTTCATTCTCAATTTTGATTTCTCTTTCTTCTCTCTCTTTAAGATTTCTCTTATCTCCCTTCATCCCCTCTCTCATCCAAAAACCACCAAATTGAACCATTTACTCAAATTGAACCAAATCAATCAACCCGGCCAATTTAAATCTATCATACATATATATACACCAAAAATCAAACATTAAAACCAACCTAACCACTTCTTCAAAAAACAAAAAACAATCCAACCCAAACCTAACCATTAAACTAACCCAATCCTTCTGCCACTTCTCTCTCTCTCTTTCCCAATCAAAACACCAAACCTTAATCCTCCCTCATTCTCTCGTCTGCTATCTCGCCTATCTCTCTCTCTCTCGACACTCTCACATTCTCTGCCTTCCTCTAGTCACTCCCTCACCTTCCTTCTTGCGTTCTCTCTCTGTCAAGATCTAACTTTGTCCCTTAGCTTGTTGGAATTTGTAACTAGAATATGACATTCATTCAATGGATAACGCAGGAAAAATAACAAAAAAATTATCTTAGAATTCCACCAAGGATCCATACATATCGACATAAACGATTAGGGTTAGGGTTTTACCTTAAAACCAAAGCTTGATTGTATGAACGAATGAAGTGTTGATGTAGCTTTTAGTGTTAAAACCGAATCACAAATCCTCACGTTACCTTTGCACGAACGTGTCTAAAAGTATCCACACAAACGAATGTGCCTGGATTGGTGGAGTGTACTAGCACTTAGAATCTCTATTCTAATTCTCACAAATAATGTTCTCTCTTTGTTTGTGACACTCACAAATTTGCCTATGCCACACCAAATAAGATTAAGGTGTGCTACTATTTATAGGCATATGAAAAAACCTAAATAGGCACACTAGGGTTAACCAAAACCCTTTCTTTGTCCAAGAAGAATTCGGCCACACCAAAATAAGAAGGAGTGTATGCCGAATTCCTTCTCAAATTGGGAGCCAAAATCTATTCTTTGTCATACAAGAATTCGACCCTTCTTGTTTAAGGAAGAGAGGGACGAATTTCCTTTCTTGTTTAAGCAAGAATTCAACCTCTCTTGTTTAAGAGAGAGAGGGTCCAATTTCTTTATAGTCAAACTATGGTTTGCCTCTTGTTTTCACATAAGAATAAGAACTCCTAAAAAATAGGAGTGGTGACCAAATTTGCACTAGGGTTTTATTATATTAATGAGATTTTAATTATATGATACATTATCATTAAATAAATCACTCTATTATTAATATCTATGGGCTGAATTTATGTCACACATAAATAAACCCAAAACAAGATTAATAAGTGAATTATATTAAAAGCTCATTACATTAATGGATAATATCTTATATCATAAATAAGATATAAATTATAAAACCCAGAATTATTAATAATTAATTAAATTAATTATCTTAATAATTCATTTACCAAATGAGAGAACTTTTGTAATCCAATCCAATTCGTTTTAGTGTGTGACCCAATAGGCCCACTCGAAATTGGCAATGTATCTCATCCCAAAACATTGGGCCCATTGTCCATAAGCGGTATCTAGTAATACATTATGACAACCTATAATCGAGTGAATTCGGTGATCCGAGTTAACCTTTTACAATTTGATATTTAGTTATTTTGTCTCACAATATCTATATTAAGCATAAGATATGGTCACATGTCAACCTTATATTGCTTAATGCGTTTCTTGATCCCTAGTAGATTGATATGACAAATAATATTGATAACCCTTTATCAATTTATTTGAGTATGCATAATTCCGTCAATCTTACTCATCAAGTGATCTAAATATATCACTCTTCATAAGAGGAACAAATTCATTACTCTCATTATCACTCATCTACAAGATTCATGACATATCCAATCATGGCCTTTATTGTCATCCTGTTGCGGATGACATTTGACCAAGTCAAAATATGTGATTTCTCATGTAGGAGTCGATAGTGAGTTTCAGTCAGATGACTCAAACATCACCACTGCATGAAAGCTACTTGTGACATTGATCCATGAAGTACTTTCATAACGAGTCAATCCAATACATGTTCCCTAACATGTATCTATGTTCTAAGTGATATCTCATATCCATAATTAGTAAAACCTGATTATCCACTTAGCAACATACTAATCCTTGGTTTGTTGTCATTCCCGTGATAATAGCCGATTAGGACATTTAGAATAGTATTCCTTTTACCTTATGGTTTTACTATTAAGTCACACTTGATGGCATAAGGAAGAATAAACTATTCATGAAAAATTTATCGTCATAAAACAATATAGTATTTCATAGATATGAAATGAAATGTCTCTTTATTAAATAATAAATTTAATGACAATGTATATCAATGATTGAACTAGGGTACAAAACGAACAATCTCCCACTTGCACTAGTCCCAATCAGGAATGAACTTAACACATAAAGACCTAATGTATCTTTCACGTTTCGGTTTTGGAAGAGCCTTTGTCAATAGATCTGCTACATTCTTATTAGTGTCAACTCTGCATATCTTAACATATCCTCTTTTGGCTATCTCTCGAATAAAGTGGAAACATCTAAGTATGTGTTTGGTTCTTTGATGTGATCTGGGCTCCTTGACTTGAGCAATAGCCCCGTTTTTTATCACAATATAAGTCTACTGGGTTTGCAATGCTTGAGACAACATCCAAACTAGTAATGAACTTCTTGAGCCAAACAGCTTCCTTTGCGGCATCTGACGCTGCTATGTATTCAGACTCTGTAGCA
>CAODLS012854051.1:0-10261 GCA_948243855.1 Flueggea neowawraea
AAAATAGATTTATTCTTATATTTTAATTTTTTATTGTATATTTTATTAATTACTATATAAATTGGTTAATTAATATAAATATCTAATGTAAACACATCTATTATTATTTTTATGGCACATCTTTATATGATACATGTCACATTAGTAACACATTAAATATCATTCATTTAAGATAACACATGTTAACATGTTAATATATGTATTCTTTTTTATATTAATATATAAATATTCTAGAAGTCAAAGTAGTTGTTAAAATTTGTTAGAATATGTCATATAAGTTACAGTAAATGTTGTAAGGCTTGTTTGATTGTAAAATTGTCCGTTTGTAACATAGGACTTCGCATGGGAATGAAATGCAGACCAATCTAATGCAACCTCATCACTAATTTAATTTTTTATCATAATGTAATGCTTTATATATTCAATCATTATGTGACTATTTACGATGTTATAATAGATAACACAATTGTTAATGTTATTGATGACAAATTTGTTAATTGATCTAAAGTTCATGTTCTTTTAATTAAACAAGCATACTTGAATATACAATCATTTAAGATACCGTTAAAATCTCAATTACGGTTAGTCGAATATTTAAAAGTAACAAGGGCCTCAAATGCAAATTCACAATAAACGGCGCCGCCTCTTTGTAGAGAAAGTATCCACCCCACTTGGCGACGTCAGCTTCTCAAATGACCTCCTTCACTCGTGGTCCATTCCCAATTATTTTCAAGGACCATATGTGCTCGGACCTACTTTTAGTTTACTTACCTATTTTTAATCAAAAGCATTAATGGCACAATTGAGTTTTTTTTTGCCAATGAGAAACCATTCACACACTGTTCCTCCTGAATCCATTATGAAACATGCCCAGGAGGGTTGCAAAATACATCTGGAGGCCATGAGCCATCTCTAACAATTTTTGCAAGAGCATCAACAATTCTATTTGAGTCTCTGCCCATCCATACAAAAGAACAAGACGAAAACTTCCTCTTTAAGTGATTAATGTTCTGGATAGTTGTGACAACGTCCCACCTAACAAGATCTTGTTGATCACACAAAGCTTGGATGATTAATGGAGAGTCTGATTCTACCTGCACTTCCTTCTAGTTGTTTTTTACTGCCAGCTGCAATCCCAGGTTAATAGCCTCCATTTCTGCAACATAACTTCCTTCAACTCTCTTCCTAAGAAAAACAATATCCACTATAGAGCCAGTATGATCACGGGCCACAGCAACCATTCCTGCCATAGAGTCCCCATCTACTACTGAAGCATCCCAATTAATTTTAACCTTCCCCGAATCAGGCTTCTTCCATCGTGCAATTCTCCTGACCAAGTCACTTTGAGACGCTGTTTGCTTTTCCATCCATATCGAGCTATACAACTCCACCACGTGTTGTCTGATCAACCGCAAGGTTCTGAAAGGATCCCGAACAACACCATCAAATATAAATCCATTTCTAGTTTTCCATACATACCAGCAAATGAGAGCACATCATTCCATAACTCTTTCTTTAAAATCCCTACTTACTCTGTATGTAATATTCCGTCTGGTTTTTATCGGTTTCTTGCAGTGTTCCGTTCAATCATGTTTTGATCTTGATTGATACGAGTGTTGAGTTGAGGATTTATGTTTGTGAGAGGTGTTACTCGAGTAAGCATTCGTGCGTTACTCGAGTGAGCTGAGATGTAGATTACTCGAGTAAATTTGTGTGTAACTCAAGTAAGTTGTGTTCTTGGATGAATACGAAGAACACCTGAGAAAGGTGTTACTCGAGTAACATGTTGTGTTACTCGAGTAAGCAACTTGTCACTTGAGTGATGAAGGCCTGTCACTCGAGTGAAGGCACTGTTTTAGGCAGGGGTCTATAAATACTCCCACCCGACTCTTTCACTTCTCTCACTTCATTTTCGCCATTTTCTCACTCAAATAGGTGCGAAACGTGTTCTCATTGCTTCTTGTTGTTCCCATTTCGTTCCTAGAGGTAAGATTACGTATCTAATCTCTTTACTTAATCCATTTCATGTTTAAATATCCAGATTCATGCTTTAGGCTGAGTTTGCATTTGGGTTTGCATTTTTGGGATGATTCTAAGCAAATGGATGCTTAGGTTTGTTAGCTTTGAGTTGTTTGAGGTTAAGGGATCATGATTCAAGCTTTGAATCATCGGTTTTGATGAGGCATTGGTTGAGTTAGGGTTAGCTTTGTTTTTAGTCGATCTAGGGTGATTCCGAGTTGCTTTGGTGATTTTGACCCTAGATTCGTGTTCAAGGCTTTATTTGGAGTCAATGTGGGTGTTTGGTATTGATTTTGGTCAGTTAAACCGTGTTGCATAATTTTTGGGTTCGTTTGGATCATTTCTTACTCAAGTAAGGTCATTGCTTAGTCGAGTAAGAAGAGTTTCGTCTCACTCGAGTGACTAATGTGCCTTACTCGAGTGAGAGAAGGGTTGTTTTACTCGAGTGACCATGGATGGCTTACTCGAGTATGATGAGGGTTGTCTTACTCGAGTAAGCAAGACTGTTACTCGAGTAAGATAGGGTCCTTTAGAATTCGTTTTGTAAATTTGCATTTTGTCGATTTCTGAGAATTCACGGACTCTTTTGGGGATTCTGACTACTTAAAAAAGTTAGTCAGCTATCGTAGTATAGTCGGAGGACTATTTTGTAATTTGTCAAGTCCCGGAGACTAAAACATAATTTTGCACTGGTTTAGGACCAAACTGTAATTTTACGTAGATTCAACGTCCTTCTGGTTTGATACAACAGTCACTGCTTCCGGAGTGAAAGTGAAATCGTATCACGATGGACTTTGTAGTTGGATTACCAAGGACATCGTCTGGATATGATTCTATTTGGGCCATCGTGGATGGACTGACCAATTGTTTTATAATCTGAATAGTTTGGGTAATATGTTCTGATCTCTGAGGCTTGTGCGAAATGAGTCGGGCTCCCATAGACGGTTCACCTTGTATACCGGTCACGGGCTCTTAATGGGTCATGACAAAGGTGGTATCAGAGCCAGGTTTCGTAAGTCTAGGGTCGGTGTGGAGCCTATGTATCTTCGATCAAGTCAGTTCGATTTTACTTCTGTATACTTTTCTAAGTAAATGGATGCTTAGGATTGTTAGCTGTGAGTTGTTTGAGGTTAAGGGATTATGATTCAAGCTTTGAATCATCGATTTTGATGAGGCATTGGTTGAGTTAGGGTTAGTTTTGTTTTTGGTCGATCTAGGGTGATTTTGGGTTGCTTTGGTGGTTTTAACCCTAGATTCGTGTTCAGGGCTTTGTTTGGAGTCAATGTGGGTGTTTGGTATTGATTTTGGTCAGTTAAATCGTGTTGCATGATTTTTGGGTTCGTCTGGATCATGTCTTACTAGAGTAAGGTCTTTGCTTACTCGAGTAAAAGGGGTTTCGTCTCACTCGAGTGACCGGTGTGGCTTACTCGAATGAGAGAATGGTTGTTTTACTTGAGTGACAATGGATGGCTTACTCGAGTATGCTGAGGGATGTCTTACTCGAGTAAGATAAGGTCCTTTGGGACTCGTTTTGTAATTTTGTATATGTATTTTGACTCTGAAAATAAAAATCATTTTATACGCCTCTGAGTTTATGATTGCTTTGCATGTGAACCTTTTGCGAAAAGATTTTTCTTAAAAAGCTATTACATATGTATAACATATATATATATGTATGTTAAACTATAACTACATGAGTAGATTTGAATTGTTTTCAAAACAGTCTTTGTGAGGTACATATGAGGCGATCTGGAGTGTTATTCCTCACTGGGCCCTGACCCCCCATTTGTTTCTCTGTTTACGTGATTCCTATTGAGCAGGTTCACAGATTTTTGGCTTCGGCAACTGTCAGCATCCAGACTCCAGTGAGACATCTTTTGGTTAATGATATCCTTTTGTCCGGGCTCGTCTTTTGTTTTGTAGAGTTCCCCATTGGGATGTAGTTGGGTTACCGGGTTTCCACTTTGGCTTTTGTTTTGAGACTTCCGTTGTGTTCCGCATTATTATGTTTGATATATATATATATATATATATATATTTGATTCACTATGTTTTTTATTATTAAATGTTTTAACAAATGTTTTATAATCTGAAACGTTTGGGTAATATGTTATGATCTCTGAGGCTTGTGCGAGATGGATCAGGCTCCCACAGGCGGTTCATCTCGTTCGCAGATCACGAGCTCACAATGGGTCGTGACACTGGCTTACTTGAGTGAGAGGTGGTCTGTATTACTCGAGTAACCATGTCTGGCTTATGCGAGTAAGATGAGGGGTCTCTTACTCGAGTAAGCCATGGTGTTACTCGAGTAAGATGAGGTCCTTAGGGACTCATTCTGTAATTTTGCATATTATCTATTTCTGAGAGTTCGAGGACTTATTTGGAGATTTTGACTACTTGAAAAAGTTAGTTAGTTATCTTAGTATAGTCTAAGGACTATTTTATAATTTGTCAAATTTCGGAGACTAGAATGTAATTTTACACTGTTCGAGGACCAAACTGTAATTTTATGTGGAGTTTGGATTTTGGATCCAGAGTGATAGATTATCATTCGGTATGGATCATTTGGGATCTTTCGAGAGTCCGCATCCGTATCTGCATATCATGCATTTGGTATTGTCACAGTGCCACTTTCTGATTTGCCTCTGTTATATCCATTGATATATATTCGTTGGTTCAACTTCCTATTTTGGTCGCGAGATCAACCACCGGTAAGTTGGGTTTGATTGGCGATTGTACTTGGATTTTCAAGTGAGTGAATAACAGCTTCAGACACATAGATTGTGTCTCAAACTGTATATGTTTTTTGTTGTGTATAACACATACTCTGAAAATTGACTAATCTAAGGATTGACTAATGATAAATTGATTATGTGTAATAATCAGGATTCTGGCAGTCGTTTTTTTGTTTAGTCAAGGAATGAGCACTGCTCAAGGAGCCCCTATCAGCATCCAATGGTTCTTCAACTGTGCCTCTCCCCTATCTCTTCCTTGTTTCCTGAAACCAATTCATCATGGTTTCTTCCCACCTCATCCAAGGGCCATACAAGGAGCCCTCCACTGGTTCTCCTCTACTAAGGCGTTCAAACTTAATTTCATAGTCATTCTCAGCATGCCCGATAATCCCACAATGATAACAGAAGTCCGACAGCTTTTCGTAAGACAAATGTAATCTCCCTATAGATCCATCTTCCCTTTAACTCACAACGTCAGAGGCTTAGTAGTATCAACATTTATCTTAATCCTTAATGTGCCAATCCATTGACCTGTCAGGAGTGTCTCATCCTGATCCACCAATCCCCCAAAAACCATGCCAAATTGATAATTATTATTTAGATTAATATGGGACGGTGACAGATTGTGAACATGAATCCAACAGGGGGACTTTGTAAAATCCACTTCGTTAATATTCCCATCACTGGGCCATTCCTTTAGTATAAGCCAGCTGTTATTGATGAGCCATGACCTGTTCTCCATTACTTTGTACTTGTCAAAAGAATACTCGAACTCGAAACAGAATAAATTCATTTCCATTCTTCTTACCTCAAAGCTTCGCCTGAGTTTTCAAGCCCTCATCACAATGTGTTTAACAAGATCCGCTTCATAGAGCCTTGCCGCAAGCACCCTTCCAACAAGCACCTTGTCTGCCTCTACCCTTTGCATGGAATTATCTTCTTAAAGTTCCACCACTGGTCCATCACAAGATAAATTATTTGTTCTCCGTACAAAAAGACAAATTAATTTATCTAATTCAGAGGATTATTACGAATGTGTAATTGTTTTTTTAATTATATTGTATTTTTTATATGTAGTGTATGGAGTTATAAAATTTAATAAATAAAAAATATATTCTTATTCAAATTTATTTTATTTTGATTATTTTATTAAAAAATATTTATGTTTAATATTTATATGTTATTAAAAATTTTAAATATATTTTTAATTGAAAAAATAAGTGAAATAATTAAACATAAATATAAATTATTAAATAATAAAAAAATAAATGTGTAGAGAAATATATTTAAAATATTCGATTTAATGTTAAAAATGAGTAATACGATTGAAGTGACTTTTATTATAATTATTATATTTTAATATAAATTTATTATATTTTAATATTTGTAGTTAAAGATAACCTAACAAAAACCTTTTTCTTTAATCTACTCTTTTTTTTGGATGCCTCTAGTATCCCATTTTAATGTTATTATAATATTGTGTGGGTATTTTTTTCCACGCCAATTTTGCTACCTAGCAAAGGTGTTTCTAATTGATGAAGTGTGAATAAATAGTCTATTAAATTCAATAAGAAATAGGAACATTGCACACACAATACGTTACAAATGTTACAATATTCATTTACTGATAATCATCCTATAAAAGAACATGGACATTAATTTATTGAGGTACGTTTTACTTGATACACATTAATATTTTGTTAAAATTGCTACTGACTTAAGACTAAAAAATTATTTAGAGTGACACAATCTCATCGTATTTTGTATTTTTAGGTTTTAAGGTGATGTTAATTTTCTGAGACAACAATAGTAATAATGTGCTTTTCTTGATGCATATGCTATTGTACAAATTTTGAAAAAAATAAGTTAAAATAAAATTAAAAGTGTGATAGATTTTTTTATTGCTATAAATAAATAGAATATAGTTCATGTAAAAAAAAAGAAGAGTAAACCGGAAGACGATTAAACATTTGAAACACTAGCACCGGTGGATTGGATCAGCTGGTAATAGACTGTTCCAGCTTATGCCTAGGTCGCAAGTTCGAATCCAAACTTTGTCGAAATATCAAAGGTGTATGCAGCAGCCAAGCCATCTGTGGGAGATCTTCAATCCTTAAAGGTGCATACCACGGCCGAAAAGTTTGTTTGCGCTGATGTGACCCGGATTTAAAGGCGCCTTCCCCACCCAGGCATTTCCCTTAAAAAAAAAACATTTAAAACACTTGAGGCGGTGGGTTTGGCCGTTGGCGTGCCTCTTATACATAAAATCAAAATACTTGTCCGCCGATTTTCATTCTCCTCATCAATTGCTCAGTTCAAACACCGTCAAACACCTCCAAGAAGGAAGAAACCACAACCGGGTTCACTTCCTCAGGAACTTGAAAAGAAACGAGAGAAAACTTCAGCTGTCACAGTATCGACGGAATGTCAGGTACAGCGGTTACTGCGTCGCAGATGGCGGAAGCGGCTCTCGGTGCACCCGCACGGAAGAAGTCGGCTGCGCTGGCGAACTCCTACAGAGTTTCGGCGGTGGCGGAGCGTCTCAAATTGCATTTGCAGACTGGCGTAGATAGTATTAGTAACCCTACCGAGTTTTTCGGTCTCTGCCTTTCGCTCGCTCGGTATGTAAAACACATGCACGCGATTTTATATATGCTTATTGAACTAAATTGTTTTTTCCGGTTAATTAATCCTTTTGCGGAAAGTTTTATTTCGCCTTTAGGAAATTTTTAATTTGTTCAGCTCAGTTGCTGTAGCTAGCCTTGAATTCTTGATGAATTTATGAGATTGTTTCTGTGTCAATTTGTTAACAAACAAAGTTTTTGTCCAGTTAAGAGGCTATAGTTGCAAGTAAGTCGAAGGGGAAGGGGAAGGGGAAATTATGGACATTTGAATTTTAAGTTGCCTGACAATTGGGGAGAATGGGGAAAATCCAACTTTCCTTCTGTGAACAATTGGTTGATTTTGTAAATTTTAGAGTTCTCCTTCCTAGATGTCTGATTTCCCCATTTTTGGATTTTAGAATCAGGAATTTTTTTCAGTAATAATATGATGTCTAGTAATTTTGGAATAGATTCGGATGAAAAGCTTGGCATGTCAGCAAGTGAATAATTTTTTTTTGTCGAATTAGTTAAAGCTTTGCTTCCCATAAATAAATCGAAGAAAAGCAATATTGCTGAACTTTGCTTGTGAAGGTAAACAAGGAGAATGGAACTGAGGGGGTTGAAACTGTTGCAATGGCGGTGTTTCTGTTTTGGCACCATGGAAAGTGTTTATGTTTTTAGTCATTTATATGTTGATGCATGTAAATGCATTGATTTTTACTGTCTGTATATTTGATGACAATCTTACTGTGTAGTTATTAGTGTTGTGCTTTCCATAATAAATTGATGAATTTAACTTTACTAAATTCAACAATACAGAGGCATTGACTATGCAGTTGCAAATAACGAGGTTCCTACCAGAGTTGAAGATTTACCATCACTGTTAAAACAGGTGACTGATGTGCCATATATTTTTAATTCCTTATCATTTTCACTTCTTTTAGTTGCATAATTGGTCTGCTGGTGACTATTTAGAGGAGTTGCTGAAACATCAGTGTGATCACTACCAATCTTAAAGAACAGTAAATTTCTAAAGATTTGAGATGACCAAGCTTTGAATTTCGGAATTGCAAATTCTTTTCAATACTTAGCTATTATGATGGTTGAGTATCCATTTCGTGATGCTACTGCGATAGAGTAGTTTTGGTTTCTTATGAAATCATTACTTCAGTTTTCTTTTCTGTGAAATACTTGTAACTGTTAGTAATGATTTTCATTTCTGTGAATAACTAAAAAGATATTTTGCATACATGGTCTGCATGCCCTAGATAGAAAGATGGTTTCAGTGGTTTTAAGTTGGATTTAGAGAGTGATTTTTGGTATCCCACTTGCAGGAAATAGGAGTATTTCATTTTGTTCTTCTTTTGCATTGTGCATAAGATATCACAGTGTGTATGATACTACTAATTAAGTTCAATATTTTGGCTAACATGCCCTTTTACCTGATTTACTTGTCATCCTTATTGATATTGATCACGACACCAAGCTATAGTTTTCCACATGCTTTATCTAGCTTAGGATGGTATTTGGAAGCGTATATTTGGTGGTTCAATTGTGCTTTTTTCTTGTTCTTATGCATAAATTTTCTCCTGAAATAATATATTGTTACCATTCTTTTTTTTCTTCTGCAGATTTGCAATCGTAAACACGATTCCTTCTTACAAGCAGCTATCATGGCTCTAATGGTTTCTGTTAAGGTACATAGTAAATGCAGTCAGTTGCATAAATTTCCTTCTCAAAATTCTTTCGGTGTCTATTTGGATAATGGGAATTGACTTCATAATTTTAATTGCCTCTTCTCTTTGAGGCTTTAGCATGATGTAGGTGTACATTTTTTTCTGACTGATGATTCTACTGTCTTATATCCAACTTTCTTGCTAACTTTGGCAGAATGCTTGTAAAATTGGATGGTTTCAAGAGCATATTTCTCAAGAGCTTTGCGCCCTTGTTAACGAGGTTTGTAACCAGTTATTTTACCCTTGAGATTTTTTTTCCCAACTTTGGCATGTATGGTATTCGGATTGCTTATTGACGTACTTCTGCAAATTTTTCAGATAGGAAGTAGCTTTTGCTATCCAGGAGATATTAATACCGGACAAAGTGATGCTCATCCGGTTATCCCAATAGTAATGTCCAAGTAAGAGCTTCTTCTGCGCATGCATACTTTGTTTAGAACAATTACATGCAGTCCTGCCTTAGGTCTTTTATTATTAATATATGATAACTTGTGCATGAATTGTGATTTGGATTTTTTTGGTAGTCTGATGACTCTTTCCTTTCTTTTGCCTTCACCTTTTCACATGAAATAGAGAATTTCAAATCTGAACTATTTTGTTCTACTATTCTTACGTTTTTGTACTTGTGCCACTTCTTGGCCATTCTGAAACAGTTAAGTGTGTCAGTGTTTTGCAAATTTGATTGATGAATTTATGATTTCAATTTTTTTTTTCCCCGCTGAAGTTTTCTCCTGTTAACATGTTCATTACATTCAAGGTCTCTCTGTTATCTTCTCCAGGTTCTATCCATTAATGAAGATGGGACACATACTTACTTCTCTTGAAGTTAAGGTGGTTTTCTGTATTCTTTTATGTAATTTGCTTTTGTATGCTTTGAGGATTGCATTTAATTTTATTAATTTTCCTTGTAGCATGGATTCGGAGGATATGTGGTTGATTTTCATATCACGAAGAATGTTAAACATTCTCCTCAAGAAAAGATAGTAAGGATCTCTTAATTCAATTTCAATTCAATTTAACATAGTTTAACTACCAAGCATCAAAACTCTCATATTCTCTCATATTGGTACAAGAGTTATTGTACTTCAACTACACTTATTTCTTGTATCACCAGTTCATTTACACTTTGGTCAGTAATTGTAAACATTTTAAAAGTGATTATGAGTTG
>CAODLS012854211.1:0-11838 GCA_948243855.1 Flueggea neowawraea
CAGAAGATTCTTCCTTTTCGTCAACACTTAACACGTGAACAATAAAATTGCACAAGAAATAGAATGGTGAATGAATCATACACTTGGTCTAAGTTCTGGATTTTTCCGCAGCATGCTTTTAACAAGCCCTCGGCTGAAAAAAAACAAGAAAATTGAAGATCAGTAGGTGACCAAACATGCAGCCAAGTAAGGATGGTGAGAGAGAGAGAGAGAGAGAGAGAATAGGATACATCTGGACTTTATATTCTTGATTCATTGGGCATGAGTAGAACACAAAAATTGAACTGTATTATATTTGTGACATAAGCTTATTGACGCAAATAGACTTACAATGGACCAGAATACATTGTAGGGAGAGGAGCCATAATAGACTTGTTAATTTTGTTGATCAGAGATTGCACATCCTGCTTCGGCAGCAGAGACAAGTTCATAAGATGAGATGCATATGTAAAAGGGAATAGAATTGTTTTGTTTGGAGCAAAAAATTCAAAAGCACATCGTTGTACAAAAAAAGTAAAATACTCACAAAGGCCTTAAAAGCTGGTTTGTGACCGGCCATTTCATAAACACAACATCCTGATCATCAAATAACATTAGATTAAAAAAAAAGGAAATAACATCATCAACTTTAGATAATTTTAAAATTTCAAAAGAAAGGGAGCTTGCCTAAAGACCAAATGTCCGACTTGGAACCATATGGTATATCCGCCAGAAGCTCAGGGCACATATAACTCGGAGTCCCCACGACCTGCGTTGAACACAAACTACCTTAATAATTACATTGACCATAAATAAGATTAGAAATGATACAATTTATAGCCAAACTCACAGAAGCAGCAAGATCATCAGAAGTCAATATTTTAGCAAGACCAAAATCACCTGCACAGGTACACATAAGAGTGCTGCTTGTATCAGAGAATATAATAATTAACAAACTGAAGAATAAATGATTAATTAATGACTTAACTAAAAGAAAATAAAATCCATTTGGCATGACTAATTACCTAGACGTATGTCTTCATCTTTTGTCAAAAATATATTTGAACACTGAAGCAATTTGGCAATCCATCAATGAGAAAATACTTCGGTTTCCAATACAGTAAGCAAGGGAAGAATTGCAGCAGAAAGAGATACTAACTTTGACATCACGATGAAGTATATGATTTGCATGCAAGTAATCAAGTGCCATCAGGAGCTGAACAAGCCACTTGCAAATTTTCTGCACAATACTTCATGGTCAATAACCAAACTAATGTGCTGTACATAATTTGAATGACAAAGCAGATTGGGAGCTTTGGATAGATAATGACAAATGCAAGAGTGACCTACCTCTTCAGAAAAATGAACACCCTTTGCCTTTTTTATAGCTTCCGCCCTGTATGACATTGGGGAAAAGATCAATGTGGTATCAAAACTAGTCTTTGGTACCCTATAGAATTTGAGCATTCTTAAAACCTGAGTTAAGAGTCAAAACTTACATATCGCCACCTTCGCAATATCCTATGATGATGCATACATAGCAACCCTGAAAAAGGCATCAAATGCTCAATTGCACAAGAACCAAACAAATAAAACCTTAATCAAGGAATGAGTGTTCAAGTAAATGCAAAAACATAAAATTAAACAAAACTTTCAGGACTTATTGAAAAACAAGAAATGAAAACACTGGGCAATGCTATAGAAACATTATTTGCCAACTTGAGTAACACAGAATGCATATATGAGCACCTTTTCTACCCAGGAATCTTTGTACTCCACAATAAAAGGATTTCTTACTCTGGAAATAAGCTCCATCTGCAGTATAAGAATCACAAAAAAAAAAGATTTATTAAAGAATTTTAGATTTGTATCTGCTTGCCCTCATATTCAAATGAACCAGTTAGATGTGCTAAAAGTCACAACAACTTTGCATGAAATGGTCAAATAATTTATTTTAGTCATTCAACCGGTACTCATTTAGTCACTTCACACTTCTTCATAAATATGATACGAGTTAGAATCATTCAATCTAGACTGGAAAAGGGTTGAATGAGTTTGATAAGGCAGATAAAGTTCTGACCTCTTGGTGAGCAGACCTGCGGGTTCTATCAGTCTGACGAGCAAGACGGATCTTTTTGAGAACATACCTAAAGTACAGGCGCATAGATAACACAAATGGGCATTCAGCAAGCAACAACACATGACAATAACCAATATCATTTACATCATCCACAGTGGCATAACACTAGTATTAATAATGGAAAAATCAGAAAACATGAACAGAACATTTAATTTTCATTGCTTTAAAAGCAAACATGAACATAAATATGACAGATAGAAGCATACTCACTTTTTCTTTTCATGTTTATGCCTCACAAGAAGAGCAGAACCAAAGGAACCTCTGCCAATCTGCTCCAGAATTTCATATTGCTCCATTGTCAATTCCACAAACAAAAGAACCCTTCTTTCAATCCTTTAAAAAGCCTTTGACTTTTAAACCTACCAAGAATTCACAAGAAAATAAAAGAGTCCAGTGAGTTTATATTACATCTCAGAAACACTTCAACAAAAGAACACTAACATATAAAGGCGAAGAACTCATAAATTACCTTCACAAAACTACAAAACAGAGTAGCACCATTCCGGTCTACTTTAACAAAAGAACACTTTGCTTAATTTCAGTGACATTAATAAGCAACCAAGAAAATCAGCAACCGAAAATCTTGCAACAATATTTCCTTTACTTCACCTTCCGACAAGAAAATCTCAACGCAATTACCACAGCCAAGCCAACAACCAAAATGAAAATCACGCACTCTCACTAGAAAGAAAAAATGGAACAGTGAAGTATTCTCGAAAAGACAAGTAACCTAACTCAATCAAGAAGTGACATTCTAAGAAAACAACATTTTGTTTCCTTTTTAGTACTGTGTCTGTGTATATCCAATTACGGCACCATTTTTTTTGAAATTGAACTTGAGACAATAAATGACAATAATAAAGAAGGGCTTATCATTGACAATTTTTTGAGCGGGGGAAGAATTTGGAAGAAAAGCCAAAAAGGGGAAAAGTTTTCAAATTTTAAAAACTGTCAGCAAATGTTGTCTTCTCTGCGCTTTTTTTTTGGGGGGTTTTTTATATCATTTTGTAAATGTTAATGGATTCCTTTCATGGATTGAAAGCGACTTGTTTGAAAGTGAAAGGGTTGCATGCGCGGGACTCACCACCGAATCAGCGCCCGCACGAGCGGCAGGCGTAAGAGAGTTGCTCCTGGTGGACTTCTCTTTGGGCCCGTTCCTGACAGAGAAGGGAAAACACACATATACACTACAAAAATATTTTTTGGCAAATTCACAACACTAAAATATTCTCAAAAAATTAGCGTAGAGAAAAATATTTTAAATATACCGCAATTTAATTATTTTTTGACTATTCATTAGAATTTGATCACGATACAAAAAATAGACCACAAACGAACAAATATAAAATAGACACAAAACATGTACAATGCAAAGAATGATTATAGAATATATCACCCCACATCTATTTTTCTCTATATGTTTGGTTGTTAAGAAATTAAATTATTACATAAAATACATAGAATTAAAGTCCTAAAAGTGAAAAAATAAAATGATGGAGAGAATTATTATTTGAGGGATTGTATTAAATTGTAATTTAATAGCTATTATGGGTATTTTAGATAATAAAAAGAGAAGTGAGGCTAGGATTGAAAACAATAATTTAAAAGAGAGGGGAAATAAGGTTGGTTCGGTAGAAAAGGATGAGTAGAAGAGGAAATGAAGAGAGAGAGAGAGTAGAGAGTCAAAGAGAGGGAGAAACTTTAAAACACCATAACTTGAGTTTTGAATATCCAATTGACAATCTAAAAGAAGTCTTGTGTTCCTTGTCACCTCCTCTTTCATTTGTGATTGGTGGTTGGCTGTGAAACCTTAGAAATCTGACAACGTTGAGGAGGAAAGTCAAGATGGTTTTTTGGTGTTTTTCTAGCAAATAGGTGTTAGAGATTCGAAAGTAGAAGCTTGTAGAAAAGAAGAAAGAACACAAGTAATTTATAGTGATACGGCCAATTTATAGTAGCTTTTGCCTAAATTTCAGGTCCTATAGTTACATACATAACTTTTAAAGTTGTGTACGTAACTTTTTTTTATCTCAAGTTTGTGTACGTAACTTAAAACTTGTCTACTAAATTTTTCTTTTATCTCTTACTTATGTATGTGACTCAAAACCTTGTGTATGTAACTTTTTCCAACTTTCATATTTTTGTCAATCTCTAACAACTCCAATTGTTTGAACAACCCCCTGCTTACTTTATAGATGTTTTGTTATCATCAAAAACAAACTTAGGTTTCTAACAATGCGAAAGAGTAAGGACGTGAGGCTGCCAACATTGGACTCTTCTCATCAAATTCTACTAATCTAGGTTGGTGGTCGATTTTTCGGTGAGATTTTGGTGATTGGCCAACGACACTCCAACGATTTTCTGGCAAGATTTTCTTCCGTTTTCAACAGTGAATCCCAATAGTTTGGGATCAATTTCTATGAATAAGATGAGACTTGGAGGAATTGTAATGGTTTTGTGAATCATTGTATATTTGTTAGTAAAACTTTATGGTGAGAATTGATATGATACTTTATTGTTGTTTGGAAGCGTGTCAAACCAACTAAATATAATTAACCTGTTCAGAAAAGGATGCACAGTGGTGAACAGAGTCGATCCTCAAAGACCAATGAGCATTTGTTTATTTTCCAAAAATAGAAAATAAAATAAAGTTGCATAAATTAAAGTGAAGCCGAAAATATAATGAATCAAAAATAAAAGGAATTCGAAAAATCAATAAAAATACAGTAATGAAAATATTACAGAAATCAACAATAATGAGTGTCTAGTCAAGGTAGTTTTATGTTCAATCCTTTCAGTTGATCAGAAACACGTAAGATAAATATCAAGCATTAGAATAGACAGAGTTATAACTACCGATGACGTACTCAAATGATCAATCTCTTCTTACTTAGTCGACAGACTCGAGATGCCCTGCAAACTATTTTTCTAAGCACTAGACAACCATTGGGACGCTCTGACAAAGTTTAATCTATGACAACAATAAAATTGAAAGAGGTCTCTATCATAGTCAGTGAATTCGAAGACGCCATAATTCATTTAAACTAGATTATTCAATTTCATAACATTGAAAGTTGTCCAACCACATGCATTCAATTTATTCGCTACTTAATAAACAAGAAACGCTCAGTCAATCCTAAATAGCAATATATTATTTTAGTCAATCAATCAATATGCCCTTATCAATCAATCAACAGAAATAATTTTTTAAAGAACTAAGGCATAGAAACTGAATAAATATTCGAAATACTTAATAACAATTAACAAAAAAGTCTCAAAACATAATTGGATTAACTTCAAAAATACCTTGACTAAATGCAAGTTTATTTACACATAATGGATGAAGAAAACCATAAAAAGTTCAATAGTGGTTGTTGTCCAAAACATTAAAGTCCAGAAATAGCAGAAGAAGAGAGCAGCTACACTTAATAAGAATATTTATATGTGGCCCCCTTCTAAAAACCTAATCCTATTCTACATAAAATTGACAAAGTAATAATAATAATTATTATTATTATTAGTCATTGTTTCAACAGTAAATATCACTAAAAAGCCTTCTAATCTAGTCCAGCAGGCTCAAAACTGAGGCTCATATTGTCTATGCATGCTGCCCAATGTGACAGAAATAATCCAGTTATCGCAGCACCTTCAACATGGACATGTCAAAATCCTTCCAGTACCAGTCAACACCCAAAACAGCACCATTTTGCTCTTTTTAAGCCACAATTCACCTAAAGGACATAAAGAATAAAAATAACACAAAAACCCACTAATGGCAATACTTAACCATGCAAAATTAACACAAATGCAACAATAAATATGCATGAAATGCAACCTATCATTGTTGATGACATTTGGATTGATAAGTTAGAGTGGAGTGAATGAAATGGTCAATACGTTATTATTGTGATTGATGTCCATGAAAATGTTATATTGCGATTGCAATTGTTGTCCATAAAGACAATGGAGGGAGTTATTGTAATTGAAGTTGGATGATAAAGTTAGAATGGAGACAGGAAATGAATAAATGAAATCGAGTAGATTGGTGGGCTAGGAAGAAAGTGTAGTCTGAATTCATTTTGTTTCTTATTACAATGTTATCTGTAAAAATTTGAATTCTTATGTCAAATCCTTATTTATTTATCCTTTAATTCTCGTAATAAAAGAGAATATAGTATCGCCACCTGTAAGCTTAACTTCGATTTGGTCTTTGAATTATTGGTGATTAAAGTTCGTTGTTTGGATCATTAAAGGCTTGATTCAAACATGGGATGATGAATATTTTGGAGTGATTTAAGGTTGTTTATTCATGTCGGCTTGTGTTTGAGAGAGAAAACGTTCGTTTTTTACTTTTTGGGGCCTCCAAGCAAGACACGGTTTGTTTATTCTAGCAAATAGAATCAGATTTTGTTTTTAAGTGCAAATAGTTTTTCCAACTTGAAATAAGTTTACAAAGGCCTATATTATTGCAATATGTTTTAACGAGATTATGTAACCAGTTGAAACTAACACGTGAAGCTATTTATTGTGAGTAGTTTTGTATTTCCACATCGTATAAGTGTACATGAATGGAAATATTTATAAGTATAAGGACATGATTACTTAAGTAACATAAACTTAAATTTTTAGGATCAGTGGTTAGAAGTTTATTAGTTGTCACATGTTGCTTAATGATAGTTGCTTGCTTATGCAGGGTCGTGAAATTTATGGTATCAAAACTACTCCGCTTGCAAACTTGAACGGTGGTGGGACAAACCTCAACTGATGGCGATGGTGTGCCAAATGCCAGGAGTTCATCGTCATCAGTTGAGAAGAAGTTCCAGAGTCTAGGTGAATTCCACATTAACAGGTTGAGTATATACAAATCTCACACTGATATCATTATTAGAACTCTTGGCGACGAAGACGTCGCAAACCTATGGGGTGGGAATTTTAACATCCCACCAAAACAGGTAGCTAAAGCTAGTAGGTGATCTACCTGCTATGTGGTAGCTCTGTGTTTTCATATCGTATAAATGTACATGGATGGAAAGATTTATAAATATAAGGACCTGCTTACTTAAGTAACTCAAATTTGAATTTTTGGACTTAGTGATTGGAAGCTCATGTGTTGTCAAATGTTGTTTAAGGATAACTGCGTGTTTATACCGGGTCGTGACTTATTACATAAGGGGTAATTTCCACAAAATTGACTGTAGGGGCATTTTACATTCACAGAGCCCAGATTTACTAATTCCGAATTCATGAGGTCCACTTTCAATATTTTAGGAAAAAATATGAAATTACAGATTTATGTGCCAACTTTATATATTACAGTTTTACAGACTTGCTTATATTTTGTTTAAAACTTATTTATAATTTATTTAAAATTTGTTTATTTTCGGACTTGTTTAAAACTTATTTAGAATTTGTTTAGAATCTCTTTATTGTATATAAACAATATATAAATATGAAAATCAACAACATATAAAACAACATATAAGCAAAAGCTATCAATAACAAATAAACAACATTTGGACAATATATAAACAAGAATAAACAGCCTGATTTCGTAAATAAAAAACATCAGCAACAAATCAACAACATATAAATATCAACAGCATATCAACAATATATAAATAAGACACTCGTTAATTTAAAAATCTATATTGTAAATTTAAAAAATGACAAGTGCACATAAAGAAATATTACAAAATATTTATGTAATATATATAGCCTATCTATAAAATAAATATTGTAAAATTTTGTTTCCTAATACGCGATCACCACTTGATTATATGATGCAATTTCCTCTTTCCTATATTTACTGGGCCAACTAATAGACTGGGCCCAAAATAGAATGTCCTGACCCAGCTTGAGCGGTTCCTGCAACCTGTCCGACGTTCACTTCCGAGCGTGCCTCGTCTTTGGATGATAAATTCGAGAACCTTGGAAAAATTTTCAAGAAACTGGGATATTGCATGATGGAGCTAGGATTGGTGCACGGATATGTGGTGAGGCTATTGGTGGGCAGGAGTTGGAGCAGAGTTTGCTTGAATCAGGAACTGCGAAAGGGCGGCTTATTCATTACCATTCAGTTCTAGACAATCTTATTCTTAAAGGAGCTGGAAGAAGAGAGAGGAAACAATTAAAAGAGTCTAGCTTGGTTAAAATTGGGAACAAGATTGGCTTATCTAGAAATGATGGTAATCTGTGGCAGCAATGGCATTATGATTATGGGATTTTCTCAGTTTTGACTGCACCAATGTTTCTAGCGCCATTCAATACATCAGAATGTATGGAAATAGACCAATCTTCAGTCTTTCGTGACCAAGAATGCCCTTATCCAAGTGGGAACTCATATTTGCAAATCTTTGATCCGAACAAGAATAATGTCTTCATGGTGAAGACATCTCCAGAAAGTTTCATCATTCAGGTTGGTGAATCAGCTGATATTTTGTCGAAAGGAAGGCTTCGCTCAACCCTTCATTGCGTATGCAGACCAGCAAAGCTGGAAACATTAAGCAGAGAAACATTTGTTGTTTTTCTGCAACCTTCTTGGAGCAAAACATTCTCAACCTTTGATGGTTTAGGAGAAAGGAGTACTCATTTTTCTGACAGGGGAAATGCCCATGAAGAACATGATTTTAATGAGGTAATCAGAGAAATTCATAAGATTGTTCCAACGCTTTCGTCACGGTTAAAGGATGGGATGACATTTGCAGAATTCTCACGAGAAACTACCAAGCAATATTATGGCGGTAGAGGTTTACAATCCAACAAGTAGGCTCAGTGTTATGTCGTACAGAACACAATTCTGGCCGAGGATTTTGCTAGTATAGGTTGTCTAATCAACTCATTGACGTTTTCATTTTGAAAGTGAAGACAACACACATGATTCTATACATTTTTCCCAAATTTATTCTGTTGTTCATTGTATAAATACATTGAGGATTAACCTTGAGATTGGTTCAAAATTTGCTAAATATTACCATAAAATTGAAGTTCTGATGTTTTCTTTGTTTTCTTTTTCAAACTCGGAGGTATTTGGAGTCAATGAGGCTCCAATTCCTCTAAATGATGGTCATTTCAGGGCTGGAAGGGAAATTCTGGACTCTTTTTTATAGTTATATTGTATCTAAATGCTGAATTTTTTTTCCCAGTTGTCATCAAGGCTGGTGAACTCATGAACTGAATCTGCATTGGCATTTTTGGTAGCTATGGACTGTTTGGGGGACTAGATAGATAGAATTACTTTGACGTAGCAAGAATATTACTCTGACATAATAAATCATTAATTATGTCATGAACCTGGTGTACTCTGAAAAAGAAGACACTGGAGAATGTAAAGTTTGTTGGCGAAACTCTAAGAATAATGTTGATGAAGTTATGTATTCAAGACAAATCTGAAGCTGCAAAAACAGTAATAACCACTTGTTTCACCTCCATTTACTTATTTATATTTAAAACAAAAAATAAGTGTACTTTATTAGATATTGCTTAATTGGTGTAAATTGAGTGAGGAAGGTAATAAAGGCTTGTTCAATTTGAAAATTTGTTTGATGTTTTCAATTTTCTGTTTTTTTTTTTAAATTGAACAATATTTGAAAAATTTTCCCAATTTCTAAACAAGTATTTCTAGTTTTCTATTTTTTTTCTAATTTTTTCGATATCTAAAAAAAACAATCTAAAATAAACAGGCCATAAATTTCCCATAAATTCCAACCGGTTGTTATTATTGTCACCTTCTTAGTACACTTCCTCAAACGAGCACTTATTAAATAAATAAAGTTAATTGCCAAAAAAAAATGGTTTACTTGATTCAAAAATAAAACCCTAGAAGTTGATTATCTAACTTTTTTTTTCCAAACCACGAGGTGATCTTGGGTCGGCCCCATTCGTGAGGTACCTTTAATTCTGTACAGCATTTAGACTAATCTCCGCTCGATCCTGGATGGCCCATTTTGGAAGGCAAAGCTCTGGGGTTGGTCCCTAGGGACGGATGCAGAAAATAGGCAACGTGGGGCGGACTTTTAATGAAAATATTTTGCAACAAAACATATGTCGATATTAGAGTACAATAAAATTAAAAATATAAAAAAGAATAAAAATCAAGCTACACTCGTCTTTATGTTAGAAGATAATTGATTCCTACGATTATCCATATTTTAGAAACGCTTCAAAATGGATTCGTTGTCAATAGTTGTGAATATCTCATTCTCGATGTATACCACCAAGTTGTCATTTAACCATTCATCCCCTATTTTATTTCGCAAATGTATCTTCACAGTTTTCATAGCAGAAAACACCCTTTCAACAGATGTGGTAGCAACATGTAAGAGTAATGTCAATTCAATCTGACAATAAACCATCGGGAAAAGTCCATCTTTCATAGTTTCAGTCATCTTATTGGCCAAACTCCCCAAATCTTTAATATCAGAGAACCATTTATCCCTTTTTATATTACCTAGAAAAGTTTTAAGTTATTGTGAAATCAACATGAGCTGAGAATGTGAAAAGTCTTCTGGATAAAGATGAGCAAGATGAACAAGCTTATCCATGTTGAAGTTAGAGAATCCATTTCTTGGATCAAGACATGCAATGCAATCAAGCAAGTCTGTGCTTGCTTCAGAAAAACAATTATTCATTCCTTGCATAATTGAATCAATAACCTAATATTGCAACGAATGTAATTAAATTAAGTAATGAGCAAAATTTAATTAAAACGTGTAGATTAAATTCATATCTTTTTTCTTTACCTAGCAAAAAATTTCCACCCGATAATGATGATAGTGAGTGATGGTTTTTTCGTCGCTCTTTACACGAGTGCATATTGGGACTATATCTTCCATATTAAAAATTGGAATTTCATTAGCTTGATAAAAAGTATCCATTTCTTTCACTAAATTATACCATCCAGATTCTCTGAAATTTTGCAAGTCATCTTTCACAGTTATGATTTGATTAATAGATAAATAGTTTTTGTCATCCCCAACAAATGTTTCATCAATATCATAGGAAAGACAAACTCATAGCTCTCTATTTTTTGGAGACAACCCCTAACTTGAGCTCCTAATTCTAGGCCAGTGCCATCCTTCCACAAATTTTCAAGAACTTCTATCACTGCGGGCCACATATCTACAAGGCAAACTATTGATAGATAGTGGGATCCCCATCAAGTATCTCATGGTCTACGCAAAGAAGTTTCTTGATTTTTACTTGTACAAAAAGTGAGTTCTCCATTATCAAAACGTTCTACCTTTCTATCATGTTCTAATTGTCAAATTTTATTGGCCTTTTTGCAAGATGATCCACATACATTTACAACCATACCAAGGTAATTAAAAAATTCACAAGTGTATTGATTTGCCTTGCAGACAAAAACAATTATAAATTAGAGTTGATGTGCAAAACAATGGACATACCAGGCAGAAGGATTTTCCTCCAAAATAACTGATTTTAAACCATTAAACTCGCCTCGCATATTTGGCGCACCATCATATCCCTGACCTCTCAATCTTGACAAAGATAAACCATATTTGGCAAACAAAGAATCTGTCGCGACCCGTTTCCAGACCATGATCAGTGTACGAGATGAGCCGTTTGTGAAAGCTCAGCTCATCTCGTACAAGCATCAAAGATCAGAATTTCTATCCAAAACATTTAATGATCAAAACAGTTTGTCATTTAAAGCATATGATATGTAAAAATGATTTATAGAAAATTGATATATATATATA